>OMLF01032213.1:6233-17727 GCA_900302615.1 Holocentrus rufus
GGGCGAGCCGCTGCGTCTCCTCCTCCTCCTTAAAGCGATCCAGGGCCTCCAGGAGGACGGAGCGGAACAGGCTGGACACCTCCTGCACTTCGGGCTCGTTTGCCTCCATAGCTTCACGGAACCTGGACAGAGTGAAGTGATGCAAAGGCTGTCAGAATTGCCAGCCATACTGGATGAACAGTTACAGGGTTATTCCCATTTTTGTGCATGACTTAATTTCTCACCTAAATTGCAAAAGGTGAGAACCCTCTAGACTCAACTAAAACAACCATAGAATAAGGTCATAATTTGAGGGTTGGGTCTACACAATTCTGATCTTCAAACTGATAGATTATATGCCTATTCCACTTTTTTTTCAGTAGGGTTTAAACGATCCTCTCCTCAGGTGACCCTCGGCAATTTGCATACTGCACCTTTAAATGACATCCGTAGTATCACTCATTTGTTTCCATGCCTGTATTTATTTGCATAATAGTTTTGTTACCCATAGTGTTATCCCCCAAAACAACAAAAAAATATCTGCTGGAGGCCTGTTTGTGTTCCAGTGCTGGTCTTTGAAAATGGCCTGATTTGCTGGTTTGTTAGAGTCTGGTGGATCACAGTCATCAGCCCAGCAGGTGCAGCACTGAGAGGCACTCCTGCTAACCCCCAATTACGACTCCTTCCAACAAGGAGAATCAAAGTCTTTAACTGGCCTTTAAATAGATGGTTGTTTGGGAACCTTTTCACCACTTAATGTTTCCAGTTGGCCTGCAGGTTTCTCTTCCCTAGAGACTATAAACGGTTCTGCTCTGGCCATTGTGGTTGTTCTCAGGATCAGGCTGTAATATTTCAGACAAGTAAAGAATTTGTGCTTAAAAGTGGAAACAGGCACCATTGGAGAAATAATGAATTCAAGTGAGTTGTTAAAGCACAGAGATTCGCAAACAACCATTTGACATGTTGCTTTGGCAGCTGAACTCTTTTTTACCTCTTGGTTTTCTTAATATCAATAGCTGCCCCTCAGGAACCGCCCAAATCTAACACCCTGCCAGAGTGATGACCAGTCACATCACACCCAACACCTAAGAACTCAACACCCATGCAGCTAACTGAAATCTCAAATGTTGGTCCCTGACCTGCAATTAGATTTTAGCACTTCCCTGTGGGTGGCTCCGTGTTAACACCTCACTATCACCTTCCCGGAAAACCTGTCAAAGTCTAACAAGGCACCTGAGAGGACAACTCAGCAGCTTTGGCTGCTCCAGAAATCTCTTCGCTCTTCAGGCCAGCTGTAGATTAGAGGACAGAGGACCAGCGCATTAGACTCGTGAGGGATGACGAAGACCTTGGCCAGCACCTCAGTTCACCTGACGTATCCTTCCTTCACCACAGACAAGGAGTTTAGTTTGTTTGCCTGTCTGTCAGCAGGAAACCACAAGAACCTCAAGATTTAGACCAACAGGAAATTTGGTGCACACATTGGGCCTTGAACCAAGAGAACAACACATTTGATTTTGGTGGTGATTCAGATCTAGGATTTCATCCTTTAGATGATTATGGCATTTTTTGCCATAACTATGAATCTAATAGATACAGAGACTTGATTACAAGTCTTAAGGGTATATTTACAGGGTCAAGAAGTCAATTTAAAGTAATTCGGGTGATAGGAATAAAGACTTTTTGTTTAACAGGGATTGTTCAGGATTGGCAGAAGTGGGTGTTCTCCAAGAATCTTCCTGCTGGTGTGACTCCCCAGTAGCACAGGCAGGAATTATTACAAGCATACTTCATGTTCCTGTAAGGGATCAGTGTATTCTGTTTCTATATGACCAGTTTCCTGGTAAGCTGAGGTTGTCCTCTTACTTGAGTATGACCAGCCCGCAGCAGGACGGCGGCACCTTGGAGCAGAGGTCCTCCAGGCCCAGACGCTCCCCAGTGCTGATGCTGTAGGTGGTGCGGGGCGTGGAGACCAGCCAGCTGTAGTCCACACCGCTCTTGAGCCGCCGGTACTCGTTCTCCCTCTCCCTGTGCCGCCTCTCGGCCTCCTTCAGCTGCCAGCTGAACTCCACCATCAGCGTGTCGGTGACCACGTCCGCCGGATCCCGCCGGGGGCTCCGGTAGTAAGGCTCATTCCAGCCGAACCAGGAGGCCATGCTCTTGTCCTCCTTAAGAGCCCCTGCGGAGGGAGGGGGAATAATGTTCACATGGTTTCAAAATGAATGCAGAGTGTATTTTTGTAAGGCTCTGTGTGCATGCAGATCGTGAGGAGAATGCATTCTCTCTCAGTTGGGGTGTTTTTCCATTTTGTATACAGATTTAATTTACTGCAGCTCTCTCACCAGGGCAAAAATTACATCAGTCTGCTCAGTGCCTCCATATTTTAGAGATGCTGAAGCATGAGACCTCCTTTAATTGATTGTTTTTTCGTTCATTGAGCCTCTAGATTACATGTGCTGTTTCCATAATTTGTTCTGACCCATCCTCAGAGGTCTGAACAGCCTGTTTTCTCAGATCTAATTATATTCCAAAAGGAGAGTTTCACCCGCTCCCTTTTGTTCTGCAGGTGTCCACTTCCACAGATGTGCTGTGCCATTCAGTGTTCTGTCTCTCACTTGTTTTATTTATTTATTTTTTTCCTTTTGATTAGAGAATACTGCAAATTCAGGACAGGGGCTGCTGATTTTTGTTAAATTGGGATTTAAAAATAATTAAAAGGTTGTACTTTTCCATTTATGCTTTGGAAAAGTATAACTAACATTTTATATATAAAAACACTCTAGAATCCTGTAATATGGCTCTTTGTTTTTATAATGTTCTCCTTCGAATCTTTGGTTGATTTATAGGTAAATTGAACCTGCACTCTATTTTATTATATTTAGCCACAGATACCTATGTAACAACACTATATTGACATGTTGTTTTGGTGCTGGTCAGATAATGTATCAAGTGTTTACAACATAGAGACAGACTGAGATTAGTCCTGCTCTGCCCTTGAGCTCAGATGACTCACATGTAGTTTTTAAACTTCCCGGCACATCCTATAGTTTAACACTAATCTGACTAACCCTTCAGAGTGGGTTCAGACAGATTCAGCCAGTACATCCTTTTCAATATTATGATATCTCTGTCTGCTACACAAGTGATTCATCAGCCTGTAATTTAGTGTTATATCAGCCAATATTTAATTCATGTCCTAGTCACAATCACATTTGTTTTGTTCTCAAATGAATTCTCTTCCAACAGCAACCCATTCATGAAGATTAACCAGTCAGGTTCGTCAGCTGTGTCCCTCTCATTTTTCCCCAGGCCTCTGGCATTTTCAAATAAACTCAATTCTCACAGATAACAGCAAATTAACTGGAAAGACAAGAATAATTATGTTGATTTTTTCCCCATATCTCTGTCACAATTTTATGACCAGCCTTCTTCATTCTTAGTCTTGCTCGCTCCCTATTTCTATGTTTAAATATAAATGGATATTTACAGCTTTTAAGTATTTTGAAACTGCACTTTAATCACTAGCCACTGCTTCTGTTTAAGAAATTGAACAGAAAACAAAAGAAACCTTTTCTTACCTGATCCCAAGTTTTGTCTCAGGAAATCAAATTGCTTGAAAGGAGATTTTTGAAAGTCCTCAGAGCTCAGATGGATGGATATTTGGAGAGAAAAGAGTAGCTCAGTGTGAAGGAGGTGAGAGAATACAAATGGATTCTCTCTCTGAATGCTCTTCTTCTCACAAACCTACTGTATAATCTCCACCTCTCTCTCTCCCTCTCTCTCTCTCTCTCCCTCTCTTGTTCTCATTTTCTCTCTCTCTCTCCTCCTCCTCCTCCTCCTCTCCTCCCCCTCCCAGGAGCCCCCGGCCTGCCTTTACTTGTTGCTGGAGGTTGGGGGCACTGTCTCCAATGGGAGCCATCGGATCACAGCCCCTGATGAAGTGCTTATGTAGCTTTTTACGATTCGCCGTTGCCATAGCGATGCTCCTAAGCCTATTTGTCCACAATAAGCTCCATCAGCTGAAAGGGACGTAGAGAGCGATGAAGAGGCAAGATAAAAAAGGGAGGAGTGGGCTGAGCGAGGAGAGGGAAAGGGAGAGATAAATCAAAGAGCGAGCGAGAGCGGGGAGGATAGTGTTTTGAGGATAGGGTTTGTAAATGTGTGTGGGCTCACAGTGACGACAGCTCAGTTATGTGGTGAGAGGCAGCAGCATCTGCGAGAGGTCAGCCTGTGGAAATGATTTCCTCTGCAGCTAACGAGCCTCGCTGGCCCAGAGAAGGCTTGAATTAGAGCGGGTTGGAAAGGTGGTTTGATTGCAGAAAATGTCTGTTGGGAAAGTGCATGTGTGTGTGTGTGTGTGAGAGAGAGAGAGAGGGAGAGAAAGGGAGTGTGTGAAGAGCAATCCGGATTGCATGTGTGGTGCTTGTGTAGGTGGATATCAAGGTTTGTTCGCTTATTGTCTGTGTAGGCGTGAGCTCACCCAGCTAACCTCCGAAGGTGTTCTCTGCACACGCACAAGTAGCCCTGAAGCCCCGCCACACACACACACACACACACACCAACTCCTCCCCCTCACTGTTATACTGCTAAATAAATCACTGGCTGATCTATGAACTCCATTCGGTCAACACAACACCAACATCCACCGATGTAAACAGAAAACCTATTATGTTTCCAGAGCAGTATCAATTTATCTTCCATTTTCTTGAAAAAATAAAACAATTTTCAGGTAAGTTCAATCAGTCTAACACCACATATTATGATGTATACTCCAAATTGGTATCATAAGTATTTATGTCATCATGGAAAGCAGCTATCTCACTAATAATATGGTGGATAAAGTGAGTTTTTGTAGGTTTGTTCTTTGCTACATCCACATTCAAATACACATTCTGTCATACATGCACTGCTGCTGTCCCTCTGGCCTGTGTGTGTGTGTGTTTGTGTGTGTATGAGAGAGAGAGACAGTGATCAGGGCAGCAGTACATCCTTTGTCAGAGTCAAGATGTAACCAAATTGAAAAGCAGCAGCATCTGGATAGAGGACACTGCTCTTGTCCATGGCCACGCTTTTAATCTGGCAGAATAAACACACACGCTCACACAAACACACAGTGTGAGTCAGAGTAGGGCCTCTTCAAGGCAGTAGGTGACAGATGGGCAGGTAAGATCTCCCTTTAATCCAAGCAGATGACAGCACTAATCCTCCAGAGTAATTCCCTCTATCAACTCCATGTGAACCTCACCAGAATAACTGCGAGACTCAGTTTCACGTGCAGTTTGGGAGGTTTGGGAGATTTGCCATGAATGGCTGGAAGACACCTGCGTGGCCTGGATTAGACCCCCAACTCATATCATTTGATATGTTTATCGCACAAATCCCTCAGTCTTGTGCATATGGCAGGCAGATCAGGGTCACATAGTATCTGCAGATAATTCTTCATGTCTGTGTTTTGACCTGCATGGAGAGCTGGGCTGGAGGGGGCATGAGCTGTTACTCATAGGAGAATATACCACACTGACAACTCCTTGTTTACTTAGCTCTAATTCATGTAATACAAAATGATATGAGATTTACACTAAGCTTCTCTAATGTGTCTCACCTTACTTTGCTAGTGTGTCCTCAGTTGAACCACATAGTCTGACACTGATATTTAAACTTCACAGTCTCATAAACTATTCGAGACACAGTTCGCCGCTGCCCACTTTATCATAGCCAGTATTTTTGCAGTCATGTAATTTAATATTTAAAATAAAAGATTTAGTTTGACCTACTTCACATAGAGCCAAGTAGTTTGAACTACTTATTATTAACTATATTTATATTTAACTATATTTTTCTTAATTTCTCTTCTGAACTAGCTAAAGTTAAGCTAGCTACTGACATCAGTATATCGATGTTCCCAAGGATTTATATTTGCTCAGTGTGATACCAGTGTAACACCATTTCAGACATGTTTTTTATTGAACACATACTGTCAGGTCTTGCATTTTTGTTAAAGTGTTGGATTACATAGACATTACAGAAATTATTCTTTTTAATTTTAAAGGAATAGAGAATTGTGCATGTTGCTAAAGTTTGATGTTAGCTAACGTTCATGCCAATGCTAGTACCTTTTTAATGCCTTTTAATGGCTGTTTAAATGTTTTGTAATCTTACAACTATTTATTTATTTATTTTTAATATATCTACTTTTAATGTTGAGGGAACGCAAGATTGAGGGACATGGGGCTTTTTTCAGTTTTGGAAAAAATACACAAGGAAAGGGCTTGGGAACATATAATGAGCTAGCTTAACTTCCTCCAGTGTGAAGTAAGACTATTCTTTCAAAGTAACTTCTCCAACGTTGCACACAAACATGCCAGGCTTCTTACAGCCTCAATTTAATGGTTTATCTACCGGTTCATTACACTCAGATCAAACAAAGCACTAATCCATGGCCTGAGGTTAATATTTGAATGTGCCTGTTTGAATACTGAAGGAAACATCTTTCCCATTGGTATTCCTCACATGCTTGGGGAGATTTTTACTGCCAAACGAGTCCCATATCCTCAGCACTCAAATGCACCACTAGGGGGAAGAGGCTCACCATTTTTCTGTGGTAATCACAAGCTCTGTTGGCTGCTAGAGAAGTGTAATAGAAGCTGTTAACCTCATCGTTCTTTTGTCTCTGCTCTAAAATCTCTCTGCCGGTGAATCTGACAAGGTAATTACAGGTTGTGTGTATAGCTCCATACTCCCTGTACGGTTGAGAGGAAGGTGACCGGGGTGCGCAGTGGGAATGAATGGTGTTATGAGAAGTCATGCCTCACATTCTTGAGATGAAAAGCTTGAAAAGTTTGACAAAATAAGCAATACACCGCACCTATTGAACAAATATTCATCTATACACACCCGAGCATTCCTTGCTCAACGGCCAGCACAAGGAAAAAGGGGCGAAAGAAGAAATGAGTGTTGGGAAAAGAGCTCACAGTGCTTAACACACAGTGAGGACTGTTAAGTAGTTATAATGGCTCAGTGTGTATTGACACTCCATATAGCCCCACATACTTTTGGAGCTTGTTGTGCAGCGCCTGATAAGACAAGCGAGCCTTTTTGACCTCCCAGTGATCGAAAACAGACCAAGAGCAGTGAAGTCCTTCACTATAGACACAAGTGAGGCTCAATGTGAGCTTTGTTTCTTCATTGTGAAGCTGGTGGACCCCCTGTACCCACATGTGTCCTTGTGTTGTCAGAGACTGGCTGTGTGCACTCTGCACCCGGCTGCACACTGAAGGAGCTGAGCGACACAGTCACATGATGAGCCGGGCGCAGCACACTGACTCAGCCGCCGGGCACTCCATGCTCAAGTTAAAGGGCTGTTCCACTAAAACTGATTTTAGGTGGGTGTTTTGCAAGCATATACAGTTTATTTTTCTTTTTTGCTTTTTATTTCTAAAGATGTTGTTTTTCTTTTGTTTGATTTGATTTGGACTTGTGAGGTCTCACGATTGAGGTGAATACAGTGTTAAAGTTGCTCAATTATTCCTTTTTATGATGTTAGATGCTTGAGATAGATATGACAGATCTCATTGTATTCATTGTATTCCCACTGCTGTCATGTATAACAATACAACTCAACTGAATTAAGGTGGTAATCTGCAAAATTGGTGATTTTTCTCTTTCTTTTCAACATATTCAGTAATAAGTGTCTATTGCTGTGGTGCCAAAACGCCTCAGCAATGAATTTAATGAATCACCTGTCAATCAAACAGTGTGTCCAATACTGTGACATTGTTTTCCTTGGACTTTCTATCGATAAATTTCTTTTCCTTGTCTGCTCAGCCACAGTGGCCATCACTGCTCATACTAACTACCCAATTCTTCTTCTGATAATTTGAACAAAGTGGAAATGGACAAGCATTATTTCCTGTGTAGCAGGAGATTGAACACGTTTTGATGAACTGAAATTAGGTTGAATCATTACTGTGATCAACCTACAATAGGGAGTAGCAGAGATGTGTATTTATATGAAAATGTCACAGGTTATTACTTTAAAAGTAGTGACTTAAAATAAGTCATAAGGTATTATATCACTGAAAAATTAATCTAAATAAAATCTTAATGTACTCTGGGACTTTCCAGCCCTGGTGTGATGAAAAGGGGAGAAACTGTAGAGAATTTTGCTTAATGGCAGAAAAGTGAGTAGAGTGATGGAAAAGGAGGGAGGTGACAGGGAAGACATCTGAGAGTATGAGGAGAATTTTGAGTATCGACATTATGAGCAGCTTGAAAATAGGGGATATTAAAGTTGCCAGTGTACAGAATTGTTGCTATGATGACAGTTCACTCGCTGTATCTTTACAACTGCTTCTTAATCTGGGAGGGACTGAGCTGCCATCAGGCAGATGATCCATGCAGCCTATCTTACCATTTCTCTTTTTCCTGTCCTGACAACGTCACCAAGTATTCCCTGTTACTTAATACTTATGTTGATTGCGCAATAAGAAACTTGTGTAAGAACAAATAGATGCCTTAGCACATCTGAATGGAAATGAAAGCGGCACACACTGCCGTTCCCCTCTAGTGTGACTACAGGGAAGGAAGTTCAGGGCAGATCACATGAGAGCAGTGAAACCCCCTAATTTGCTGACATGCCCTTTTTCATTGGCATTGGGCCCAGGTCCCATTTCACTGGTGAAGCCTCCATGGACTACGTACTAAGGTTGGTGTCTCTGAGTTGGGAACTGACTTTTCCATCTAATAGCTCATCATGGTTCAAGCTGCTGGATGCAGGCATCAAGAAACTGTGACATGAAGCTCATACCTGCAGCGCCACCCCTGCTTAAAGGCATAGACTTTACCACTCAAAATCTACTGAATGCATTTGTTCCTATGAATCTGTGACCTCTAAGGTGTTTTTGTGCAGAACTGTCAGATGGAACAACAATGTGCTAAAAGTCACATGGACAAGAGGAGTGATGACACACTTCATTTCTTTGTGCATTTATCCAGGCCTAACCAGCCTATTGAGGGGAGATCAGCGTGCCAGCTTGCAGTCAGTTTAGCGTGGAGACCCTGAGGCCCAATTCTCTGCCTGTTACACGGACATATTGCAAGCGCAGATGGCTGGAAATGTAATGAAACAAAAGAATACATTTTTTACACAACACTTAGCTGACTTTCTGTGCAGAGTGCGGAGTTATTTCCCTTGCCTGGGCACTGCCAAATTCCAGGCTAACTGATTTACTCTGTATTGTCTCTTATCATGTATTCAGTGTCTTGGATGACACTGCCAGCACTCTCAGTTGTCCTGCTTAATGAAGAGTGCTCTCTCTCTCTCTCTCTCTCTCTCTCTCTCTCTCTCTCTGTGTGTCACTCTCTCCTGATGTGTACTGTGTCACAGAAGACAAATGGACCATTTAGTCTGCAAGTCAGGTAAGGACAGTGGGTCAGAGAAAGGTGAGGAGACGATCCTTTACCTGGAGGATCTAAGTTAAAGTCAGTAGGTGTCATCTTCTAGGAAAAGACACTGGATGCCTATCAGCAGAGATGGCCCTGCTCTGTACCTGTACCTGACCTCTGACCTGTGGAGAGTGGAAGAAAAGTGGAGAATTTCAGGAGTATCACATTATTATTGGCTACTCTAGGGGTTTTCAAACTTGTTCGTCATCCATACCCCGAAGCTGCAGAACCCCATTTGATCTGAGTGATTTTGCCCCAGGGAGCCTGTCATATGATTTTGTTTGTGTTATGTAGTAAGTTGTTTCGATGTCATGCTTGAAAAATAATAAATAGATTCAGAGCGGTGAGATCAAAACATAATGTTAAAATAATCACTTAATAATCATTTTTTGTGACAGTTTCTGGTGGATTAAATTACAGTGAAATGAGACTATACTTTATTTTTCCGAGGGGCACCTGAAAGCCTCTTAAGGACTCCTGTGTGACCTCAGATCCCACTGTGAAAACCACTGGGGTCAGGGAGGAACCTTGATCATTCAGCAGAAGACATCATAACTGACTGATATCCAGTATTTTAAAGAAGGCTAATGTCGGCCTGATATATCAGCAAACTGATATACCAATCAGAGCACTGTAGTATCTTGTATACAATGTAAATGGACAGTGTAGACTGTACATAATCGCTCCACATGTACATCCGCATCTTCCAGCTGTGTGCTCATGTGTTACACGTGGTTGCAGTTGCATGGGGAAGAAGCGTGAGTGTCTGCTGTTTCAGTGCATCATGAGGAAGTCACACTGAATAAAATAAGATGCATGAAAAACATCTTGACCCCGAGAACGCACTCTCCAATCCTGAGGCAGAACAATTCCATGTTGGATGTGTAAAGACTTCAGAAATGTGAGTTATGTGGGAACAATGTTTCTTAGTGCTCACTGGTCCACTTCGTGCAGTGCATCATCCCCGTTAGAGAGAGACGCTCTTTTCCTGTGCAGCTGTCGGACTCTGTCTGTCACCAGTCGCAGGCTGTGGAGATGCTGCAGATCGCAGCCAATCACAAAAAGATCAAGAATGGAGCGTTGCTTTCATTTAGAATTGCGCGACTTTCCGCGGACATCAGTTTCCACAGTCCGCTCACATTGCAGGACAGGGTTTGGGAACGTCACCCAGCCATGGCAGACGGCCCGGGGAGCGATTGTGCTCTGCAGTCACACCACTCACTGTGACTCCCCGCTCTGGTTTAGTACCAACTTCAACTACAACTGCTTTGTCACCAGCCCAGGCATGAAGTGTTTGCTTTCTGTGTGTTGACTGATTCAGGCAGCAGCAACAAGAAACAGCCAAGGCTCTGTGTTGACCGGCTTGAGCGACCCCATGTTGTTTCTCAAGCATTTGTTTTCACATCTGATTGCTCTGTGATCAATTATTTTTTTCTTCTACAATACGGAGCAAGGCCAACAAAGGCAATAAAGTACTTTATTGTTTCTTATTTACTGTATTTATTCTTTTGCAAAACATGTACTTAAGTATTGTAATGTCATTATTATGTAATGATGTGATTTTCTAAAGGTTAATACACCATTTCTTGGTATTTTTGTTGTATTGATGCAATGGGAAGGAGAGGCGGCTCAAAATGGAATTAGATTCAGATTCTGAAAACTTTATTCTCTGTTATATTGATTGTCTTTGAAATGAGTTTATTAGTATATATAAAATAAAATCAATAAAGTAACAATTTAAAAAACAAAAGTAGGAACATTTGAAAAGTACCAAATTTGATATAAATGCTTTAAAAGACTGTGAGGCTCCTGCAGATACAACAACGCCACGTGGTCTGTTGACTCATCCCCTGTATGGTTTGTGGTTTACTATATGAAAAACCAAGACAAACAACTTGCACCAGTTCTCACACATCTTCAATAACTATTCTGAGGGAAAAGTATGAGCAGGCTGTCAGTGTGGTTTAAGTTTTCAAACTTTAAAATAAAGAAGAAATAAAGTAAACAGCTGAATGAAGGGAGCCACAAGAAGGCACAGGAGAAGCAGTATATAAGCCAAGCAGTGAAAATT
>OMLF01032218.1:0-12712 GCA_900302615.1 Holocentrus rufus
TTTTTAATTTTTTTAAAATTTTTTTTTTTTTTTTTTTTGTACCTGGATGCTGAATGATGGCGCCACAAACCTTTAATCTACCTGCCTGTCCACAGGATGAGGGATTACAGAAAGTTAAATCCGCACTGCTGAAATCCCCGTCCGTCTCTGGGCAGCGCTCTGTTTTCCCAGGCTCTTTAAACTGCACGTCTGACATGAAAAACACTACTGGGCGTTTGAGCTGGGAGGGTCAGAGATCGTGCCGCCATCCGCTCTGCGCTGAACGGAGCAGAGAAATGAAGGAAAACGGGAGATTCTCTAGTCTAGAACATGTTTTTGTTTTGTTTCAAAGTTGAGAAATTTGAGTCCAGTCCCTTAAGATGCTGTTTTCGTTTTTGCTTTCTGCCGAAGCCGCCCGCTGGTGTCTGAAAGATTTATCCGCATGGTGCTGTTTGGGATCTGAAGGCCTGACGCATTTCAGGAATCATCATGAGCACACAAAAGTTATCAGTGATGAAAACTGACTGCTGGTTTGTGGCCATGAATTCACTTTCGGCTTTGTTTACATCTCAGGATTTACGAGTGAATTTGACCTTTGACCTGAGCCAGACCAAGTATCACCACACAGAACTAGTATTATTTAACATTTAAACACAAAGGCCAGTCACTTTTCACTTCTGTCAAAGTCCTTATTTTCATGTTTTCACTTTACAAATTATATTATCAGACTTACGAGTTCACCTGCAACATCTTGGCTCTTGAAACCCTTTAAGAACTTTTTGGACAAAGTAAAGTTAAAGAATCAAAAACAAACAAAAAAATGCATCATAATAGAGCTAAATACATGGCTGGTTTGCTGTCAAGTTCACAGTTTTGAGATATACATCTGACAGTCGAATAATTTTGTCACTTGGCTTCTGGATGCATCTGTCATTTTTAATCTTGGTGTCTTGGAATCAAAAAGGGAGACACAGGAACCGTTTTTTTACCAGTTCATGCTCCAATCATCAGCACTATTGATCAATAATGATGGGTGTGTTTTAGTCAGTGCTTCAGAAATCTCTCATAATGGTGTGATATTGTGATACTTGTGTATTGCTGATTTTGACTGGCAAGGAAATTCCTCAGAAGCGCAGCGGTCAGTTAAGAGGGAAAAGTTTTCTTTTAGCAACATTAAAACTACAGACAAAACGTTGCCATGCCGTTATTTTGTTTTGTTGATTTTTAGATAATGATCAGTAAATGTTTTCATGTTGAATCAGTCCAAACTGGCGGCTTGTATGGGCTTAACTTTACCTTGAAGCCACTTGTTCTTTGTCTTCACCGTTCCTGAGGTCATTTTAATGTCTCGCTGCCCATTAGGTTGAAAACTAGAATTTTTTTTTCCCTCATTTTTTGGGAGTTGTATAGACCCAACAGAACTTTTTTTTTTTTTTTTTTTATAATTGCACCTTTTTATTTTATTTTTTAAAGTACTTTAATTTCCCAAGGCGTGAATGGGACACACGTCCGTTCCAGAGGTGCAACAAGTCTCGTACAAGTATTTTGAACTTCCTATATATCTTCATCCTAACCTTGATTGTGATGAGTGAATGTAGTCATGCCAGTTATTTTTGTAAGCACTGTAATTCCCTGTAGAGCTGAAGTGTAATGTGTGCTGTAGGGGTTTCATTCTGTAACTACTGTCATAGTAAACCAGAGACTAATATGTACATAATGTATAAGTGGTAATAGTGATGCATCTATTGTAAATATCATACAATTTCTTGAGATTGTATGTTTTTTTGTTTTGTTTCGATGCAGTGCTGATACACTTTTGTGCAGGATTTCACGTTGAGTCATGCAATAAAAGTGTTCAAACATGCATCTACTGCCTGCTGACTTTTTATTATGAGCCAAACCTTGTTTCATTTATCACCAATCTACAGCGTCTACAGGTCCTGACAGTCTTAGAAATAAATTTAACATAAATTACAGGTCCAAGGATTATTTTCACTGTTGGGATTTTTCCAATTAATTGATAGTTTTATCTGACGCTTAATTACTGTGATCACCAAATTAACAGCCCAATTGAAGTACTATGCATTTAATATTGAGGACGAGGACCGTTGAGACTGGAATAAGTGATTAGGTGAAGTAACAATAAGAATTTATGCTTATTCCGGTTTTTATCAGTTGAGTCTAAATGGACCTCACTTAACTCAACCTTCAGCAGTTTTTCATGATGCACTTTAAAATTTACTTCGTTTTAGCGAATAGTTTTCATTTTATAATGATAGGTGAAGAAACGTATGTTAATCTTAGCATTTGTAAAGCTATAATCAGTTAATGTTTGGTAAATGGGAGAGATTCATTTTATATAATTGATTACATAATTGACTGATCATTTAAGAACTAATCCAAACCCAAAAAAACGTGTCAAAAAATCCTTAAACACTTAAATTTTGTCTTAATTAGTGGGTGTTTGTATATTCCAGTTTCCAAGCAGAAGTGCACATGAACGCCACACCAAGCGATACAATTAAACCGGGATTCCAGTAGACTTAACAGTCCTTCCCAGTTGGTAAAGTTTTAAAATCATCAGTTTTTGTAAATGATCTGATCTGATAATGCCTCGGTGATCATGTTTAATACGTATAGTCCCCAGAATGCATTGCTTTCCCTTGTGGTTTGAGTAAACATGAAACCCAAGGGTGAAAACCGCTTGCTAGCTAAACCGCGCGTACCGGCTAAAGATAGCCGTTCTACTTCCAAAGCACATGAACGCAACTGGACTTTTTACTTTGCAAAACCGGAAGTGGGAGTTTACGAATTCGATGAGAACATAAACGAGCAGTAAGTTCCGGAGATTTCGAGAAATGTTGCTTTCGTTGCACTTTGGTTTACAAATTCACTCCAGTAGGAAAAAACAAAACATACTGCCCGATGATGATATATTCTTGAAAGCTGATACCGTTGTGCCAGTATTAAATATCTTCGTCGGTTTTTGGCATCAAAAAAGTCTTCGATCTATTCAGTCACCTCTCAAATGTGTATTTTTGTCAGGGTGAAAAACCTCTAAAACAGCATTTAGATTGTAAGGGGACATTAAACTCATGTCCTGGTACATAACATCAACACCTGACACTCCAGGAAGTAATGCAAGAAAATAAATTTGATCTTTTTTTTTTTTTGTGTGTGTGTGAGTAATCAAATTGGTGTGTGGTAAGAAAACCCATTAAAAAAACAGAAAAGATCAGATGGTGCCGCCTGAAATCCTCCAGAAATTTTATTCCTCTTAAGACATGACAAAACAAGATTCATTTTGCATAACAGTAGTACAGCAGCGGCCGAAGGTACAAAACGCTTTTTCAGTGTAAAAATAACTCTACTCATACCTCACACCTGTGCCGTCCTCTCTTAGTGCAAACGCTTCAAATAAAAGATAGGCACATGATGGATACGATATCGCAGTTCAATTACACTTAAGTGCTGATGATGACAACTAAAACGTCATTCGTAATTCCTTTTTGTAAATTTCCCCGTTCGTTAATTCATAACAATCACAGCCCGATGAGGTTTGGATACAGAAAGCTGGCGTTTAAATAACAATAAAAGCTGTGCAGTTTGTTTCCGGGTTTGAAATGACTGATAAGAAGCTGAGTCCTACTGCGGTAAAAGGATGAAGAATCTGTATTAGCTTTCCTACGAAGTGCAATTGACTCATGGCCAAGGGTAATACTATTGTCGAAAACAAATTACATTGCAAGCTCATGGTCCCAAGCAACAATCACAACTTCCTCCTAGTTGAAGCTTTTGCTTGTAAATAGCTGAGCGAGCGGTTTATAAGTGGCAACTTGACATCTTTCTACTCGAGGAAAAAATAAAACTAGCCGAAAAATAAAAGTAAAAAGTAAAATATTTCCCAAATTTTTTACATATGTTACAAATAAAAAATAAATATCAGCTCTGTTTTACTCTAGGCATCTCAATGATTTCTCGAGAAAAATAAAGATACAAAGAGAGAAAGAGAGAGAAAGAGAGAGAGACCATCGTTCTTTAGCGACAAACACAGTGCAGCTTATTTCAAGTGTAGCTCCGGCCGTCAGGAGGCCAGCACGCCTCGCCGGATGATGTCGGACCCGTAGCGCCGGCCGAGGGACGAGTCGCCCCGCAGCTGGTGGGAGTGGCACCGCTTCAGGCAGGGCTCCACCTCGCCGTCGCCCGGCTTGGCGTCCGGGGCGAAGGCGTCGTTTTCCGCCCCCGTGCGCAGCCGCGTCCTGGGGTGCGACGGCTCCGGCGTGTTGGTCAGCGGCCGCAGGAGGGGCTTCCGCTGCTCCGGGGCCTCCTGCTCCTTCACCGCCGCCGCCGCTCCAGGCCTCTCGCTCCTCTTGGGGATCCTGAACTTCCCCCAGTTTTTGAGGTGGCTGCCCACGGCCCCGCTGGACGAGTGGGAGCCGTTGGCCTGGGCGCCCTGTGCTTTTCTCACCCAGCCGTTGGGCCTGGCGGCAGCGGCGGGAACATCTGGACCAACGCTGGTTTTGTTGAGCTTAGTGTTGACAGCAGAGTCCAGACACACCTGGCTTTTTTTGACCATCCCTGCGGCGGCGAAGTAATCGTCAGAGTCGGAGGATCTGATATCGACCAGCCGGATGGACACCGTCTTCTCCATGTGTTTGGAGCTCAGCCTGTTCTTCATCTGGACGGGCGAGCTTTCCGAGAGCCCGATCCTCCTCTTCCTCCTCCGCTCCTCCTGCTCCTGCTCGTTCTCTTGTTTCCGCCGGGCCAGCGCCACGGCCTCCTCCCGGCTCTCCTCCTGCTGCTCGGGCCCCGGGGCCTCCCTCCTCGGGCCCTTCCTGCTCTCGGGCTTGTGCGGCTTGGCGTGGTTCGTTTCCTGACCGACCTCGGGCTTCTGCAGCCTCGGGTACTGAACCGCCAGGGCGTCCGCTGAGTTTTGGGTTCTGCTGTTTCCGGACACCTCGGCGGGCGCAGACTCTTTGATTCGGACGCCTTCGCCGTCCTTCGTCTCCAGCGGTTTGCTCAAACTGTCTCTCTTACTGTGAGTGTGCGGTGAGTCAGGAAGGCCTTTTCTGTGGCTGCTTTTTCTCTTCTCCTGCTTCAGGGATCCTCGTTTGGTTTTCAGTCCGGAGTTTCCCCACGGGGAGCGAGACTGGGAGCCCTGAGCCGACAACCAGCTCAGAGAGAAGAGCTTCTCCAAATCCTTCGCTGAAGGATCGCCTGCAGCACAGAGATGATTCAACAGGAGACTGAGGTTAGATAAAACTGCTCTCAAGTGCACAAAAATTTTAGGGAACATTTTAAGGAAACTTATAAAATATGACTTCTACCAAGAACGGCTTTTAGGGATGTTTGCAGGTTGGTGAAGGAGGTTGGAAACATTTGAAGGGTACTGCTGAAGTGAAACCTAACATGGGGATCAAACTTGTATGTATCTGTACCAACCTCCTAGCCAATATTACCTAAATATAATACAAAAAGTCAGTTGTAATATGCCATTATTCGTTCCGTTAATATTCTATTTTGTAATAATTGTATGGTTGTTGGATATATTAACATTATTGGTATAAATATCAATAAATTATTTAAAATGGACTTCAAGATGAACAACTGCCAACAGGTTTTTGGAGAGCTGACAAAGTAAAAAAAGCCTGTTGGTGATGTTAAATCTGTGATGTGATGTAAGCGCGGTCGTCTTCACTCACCGGTGAGCAGTTCGTGGTCCAGCAGTCTGACTTGGTGCTGGAAGATCTGCTCCTGGACTCTCCACAGCGAGCGCTTCATCTTCTCCCTCCGAGTCACCATGTAGGTCAGGTTACGAACCTGACGGAGGAAAATAAACATCAATCAATCACTAATACACATGCTCTGATGTACCTGATCCCCTGAGCTGGTTCACACACAAACCCAGCTCGCATGTTAAAGGGAGAGGCGCAAGCAGACATGTGGCTCAGTTACCATGGAAACCTCCCATCCAGATGTTTGATTCAGTCAGAACCATGATACCTCAGGGACATTGTAGATGAATCCCTGACCAAAAACTAAACCTGAAACATCACATCTCTAAGGAAACATGAAAATGGACAACATGGTTCAAAAAACTTTCCTAATTGAGGACTTCACTTAATCCAAGACTGTAAACCTGTCAGTTGATCCTACAGACATCAGATTACTGACCTCTACTGTGTTGAAGCAGAGGAAAGTGGAGTTCTGCACAACAGATTAACCAAACTGATGAGAAAAACTATGAACTCATCAGGCGTCACCAAACGGCCTGATAAATAAACCGCTACAACAGAAACTGTGGGAGCTGCTGGTTTGTATTTAGTGGTAATTAAAAAGCTGTAATGTGTCGGCCAGCTACACAAAAGTGTGGAAAAGCACAATCATATTATTACTTCTATGACAATTACTATCTGTGGTGGTTTTTTATGGGAGATTACTCTTCCTTTTCTAATTTTACACTTTTATACCTTTACATGTCTGTGTGCAATGGATTTTAGGATTTTCAGATCACTTGTTAGTCAGCACTGCTGCTAATTAACAAAAAAAGACCTTAAAAAAGTAAAGCAAAGTAAAGCAAAATAAAGGCCTTTGTGCTTTTGAACTCAGAGTGTCGTAGCATCATCTTCTAAATCACTTCCTCCAACAGCATTTACAGACTGGCCTCAAGTTCCTTATAATAAAGCTTTTTATTGTTAAATTTTACTCTTTCCAACTTACGTTTTTTGTCACTGATTTAAAAGCTTAACAGTTTAACATTCACTCTGTTTTGGCTTTATACTACACAGCTCTGTAGGGATGCACTAAAAGCAGAATTATCATATTAGTGCGGATGTCGGGCTAAAACGGAGTATCAGAGATTTTACCCAGGAACATCTGATACTCGAAGCCCTGAGCTGCCACAAATAAAAGCAAGCTTATTGATTTTCTCCTTTTTGGAACAGAGAACCCCGGATTTTTCAAATGGTGGGAAAATAATCTGTGAGAATTATTTTGTTCTATGAGGTACTGAAAAAGTTTGTCAGTGCATCCCTGCAGCTTTGTCTTCAAAAACGATAACAGCAACAATATTCTTTGCAAAAACATTCGATAAACAAGCACAAGCTGTTTTTTCCCACTGCTCTCAGTATTTATTTAAACTATTCCTCTGTAACAGGATATTTTTGTCAACATGGCGGCTCAGCAGGCCGTCGTCTCTCTCGTTGTCTCTTATCGTCCTCCACCACACGGCCTCGCCCTCCTGCCTCTGTGTTTGAGCGGCGGGGGGAAGTGGAAACCTACCCTCTCCAGGTCCTGGCGGAGGTGCGTGAAGAGCTGCAGGCGGCGGAGCAGCACCTCCTGCTCGCGGCGGGCCAGGCTCTCCTCCTCGTCCTTCTTGGGCGTGAGGAGCGGCTGGTTGAAGTTGGCTTTGCGTTTGAGCTTCCAGTACTGGTACAGGAAGTCCACGGCCTCCTGCGGCAGTTTCAGGTGCTCCGCCACCTCCTCCACCCCCACGAACTGGAAAAAGTCCTCCTCCAGCTCCTGCAGCTTCAGCTTGCGGAGGTTCACCCTCTTCTCCTCCTGCTGCCGGCTGCTGGAGGCCTCCGGCTCGCCGGGCGCTCTGGTGGGCAGCTGATGGGCGGCGGAGGAAGAAGAGGGGCAAGGGGAGGGCGCGGCGTCCTCCTCGCCTCTCACCCTGCCCCTCCTCTTGCCCCTCTTGTCTCTGCCTCCCTCCTTCTCCTCCTCGCCTCCAGAGTCTCGGTCCCTGGACTCGGCGCCCTCCAGCCCCGAGTGTTTGGGGCAGTAGGACTTGAACTTGACCTCGTCGTCCTCGGTGAGGATGGTGTTCATCTCCAGGTTGGCGTGCAGGCCGCACGTTACGTGGAAGGCAGTCCGGCAGTTTTTGGCTGAGCACTGCAGGAGCAAAAACAAAAACATGAAAATCATTTCAGTTTCCAAACTGCCACACGACAATAAACTGATTCAATATGCAACAAAAGTCAAAGCCTCATGCATTATTCTGCAAGTATTACACACCCACCATCACTGGAGACACAGCTGGCAAATACAGCAGCTACTACCAGGGATCAACTGATGATCAAACTGATTGGTTTTGTTTTAAGACTTTCATTATCTTTAAATTTGCAAGTTACAATGTAAAAAATAAATAAGAAAACCATTACAAGATTAAATCTCACTTTAATGAAACAGTTGAAAAAACAAAAATGAACAAAGAGAATATTGCAAAGACTTAATAAAAGACGGGAGAGATAACTGCCAAACAGAATTAAAAATCTTTCCAAAAGAAAAATGAGAGAATAAGCTGTTTCATATCGGAGAGGGACGACACGAACGTGCAGATATCAGATATTCAGGAAAGGATCGGCCTGATGGAACCACAGGCAGTGATACTACAACCACACCCAAAACATTAACATCTGCCCCTCACTTCCTTGTTGTTGAGAGCAGAGGTGTTAATGTCCAACATGTCTGCTGGTGATGACACTAAAGAGACGACTAATACCACTTTTAACACCAAACAAACAGCTGTTACACTTTGTAAAAAAACACTTCTGGGCTACCTGATAAAAAAACATGGGTGACCGTTTTTGACACACCCGATCTTTCAACTACAAAACGAACTGGATTCCAGTCCAAAAGACGGGTCACAAACGAGCAGATGAACCCGTTTACACCTCTGATGATCAGAGCTGAAGCCGATAACGAGGTGGGGCAGTTTTGGGGGTTCAGGACACAGGACGTGCTCGGGGGTGTGAGGGATCTCTCTGCACGACACTGAGCACATCTGAGCGACGGTGATCGATTTTCGCTGACATTTCTCGGCGACACAGGTGCTGCTGCGTGTTATTCATACAGAGAAGGTCGCACCTCTGCTCCGCTGGCGTCAGTAAATGTCACCGCCGGTATTTGTTTGTGCACCAGTGACACGTCTCTCTCTCTCTCTCTCTGTGTGTGTGTGTGTGGCGGTGAAACCTGACTCTACCTGTATGCACGCTCCGGTCTTCTCCTTACATAGGCAGCAGATCAGAGCCCATCTGTTGCTGGGAATGTGGGACACGTTGGTGATTGGCTCCATCTTCTCTGGATTCCCGATGCTCACCTGCAGGATGACATGTGTTGTTCAAACGGGAGCTCAGATGGCGCCGACTGAGCGATGAAATGTTTAGCTTGGGTCGTCACAGCAGGAAATGAGACCCCAAACCCTGACAGTGTTGGTGCTTTAAAGTCTCACAGCTTGTTGTGTTTCACTGTACATGTTAAAGTATCATATCCAATCAGTTTCTGACAAATTTTAGATGGTGCAGCCTCGCTTTCCTGAGCAGCTGCATTGGATTTGATGCTTTCTGGCTCAGCACTCATCAAGATTACTTATTTTTCAAGTGCACTTCTTGGGTTACAAATTGATTTTAAAAAGACGGATGGATCATTGGAAAAATATTGTTCTGGATTCTGAGGGAGTTACAGATAATCTGGAACAAATGAAACACAAAGCTGAAAAAAATGCATGCTCACCCTCATTTATAGAGGATTTTATGCAGAAATTTTGTGTTTACGATCAAACCTGAATCTAAGATACATCTGATTAGAAAATTGATCTTCATGCAAAAACAGCCCTTTACTCACAATTCCTCAATTTTCTGTCAATTAGCAAAATCTAACTAAATATTTAAATCACAAATGAAGATGTATTTATAAACTGCTTTTTATCATATTTGTTGAAATGAGGGTCTAGGAAAAGCACTGAAAATGGGAAGCATGACATATTTCTGTTTTAATAAATGAACTCATTTTTTGGTCTGGTAAAAAAAAAATATTCTTGGCAGGAAAATGTCATAAGAAGTTAATTTAACAGCCTGAGGTTGTACCGTACCTCTGGAATCCACAAGGCACAGCTGACATGGACCCACTTGGTTCCACTGCGGGTCGGCTTCATGGCTCCGCCCTTCTTGGGACACAACTGGCACTTTGGCAGGATGCCGAGGGCGCAGATCCGGCACAACCAGCTGCCCTTAGGGACTTTCTGAATGCCGTAACACGCCTGTCGAGGAACACAAACAAACAGGAGGCTCAGCTTCCACACGGCAAGCCGAAATCAATACAGTGATAACAACAGAGAGAGAGAGAGAGCGAGTGAGACTGAGAGTGATGAAGCCACCACAACAATTTATCTGAAACCTAAGACGCTCCGTTTTCATTTTGTCTTATTAAGAAAGCGTCACGGTCTTTAACGAAGTCAGGCCAGCTGGGAAAAAATCAGTTCTTTACTAAGTGGTTTCTGATAAATAAAAGCAAGTAAAAGTTGCATTTTTAACAGAATATTCTACAATGATGGGTGAAATTAATGTCTTTGAATCAAATATCTGAACTAAAGAAAACAGGTTAAATCAGACGTTTCTCTGATGTGAAATGAAGAGAGTTAAACGGGTCGGTTCGCCCGTAAAGCCGCTCTGACCTGGTGAACGCAGATGTTGCACTTGTCGCAGAAAACCATCTCGTTGTTGTCCTCGCCGTCGGGCGACTGGCAGACGTCGCACACCACGTCCTCGTCGTACTCGATGCCCAGCCCCTCCTCCGTCTCCATGGCGTGCGTCATGTTGTCGTGGCAGCGGCGCTCGAACTCCTCCATCACTCTCTCCATGGTGATCTCGTCCAGCGGCGGCATGCCTGCAGACACGCAGACCGTCCGTTTTTGTTAAGAAGATCTGTCGTTTTTAAAAAGCCCAGAAGACTCCGCGGTCGTTTCCCGTCTCACTCACCCATCTCTGTGAACTCGGCGTTGATGATCTGCAGCCAGGCCACGTCCTCCTCGTTCAGGTCGTAGCGGCACATCCCCTCGGCCAGCGTCCGGATGTCCACGTAGCCCAGCGCCTCCGAGCCCGTCGTCCGGATCAGCTTCTTCGGCCGTGTGAACATCACCTCCTTCCCTTTCTCCACCAAAACCCTGAACAGCAGCCAGAGGCAAAGACCGATTATTTTACTCTCCAAAAACTCACAGGGGCTTTTAGGCTGCGAAGAAGCCAGAAATCAATATGTAACTAAATCTCACATAATTACATTTTGCGTTCAACCAGTTAGAAACAGAGAAAACACCATTTTAATTTGTATAAAATGTTAGCTTAATTAATTTTCCAAACACAATATGGATTCACTTAAAAGAAATTATGACCAAGACAATAGAAATTTAGTGTTTGGTCATTTTGTCTGTTATTTTTTTCCACAGCTCTCTCGCCTCCAGAAGTCAGTCTCATCTCTTCACTGAATGTTTCACAGTGTATCTGCAAATTACCACTGAAAACCGGCAGGGTGGCAAATTCCTATGAAAAACATAGCCACAGCAGGAACGCTGCGCCTCATAAATCTCCTCCTCGTTTAGCCCAGGTGTGAAGGTCTGTTAAAAGTTCAACATCAGCAAAATGAAACCAGCACATGTGGAAATAAATGGAAACCAGCGCACAGTTCCTTTTTTTTTTCCTGTGGTCCTGTGGTTCGACATGATTTACTCTGCTGGTTCCTTCCTCTGCACAAAGGAAAACCCACATAAACTGAAATGTTTGCACTTTTGTCTCTTTTTGCACTATTCTGCACTGCAGCTCGAAAAAGAATGACTGAAGAGCAAGCACATTTTTCAACATATAACCCCACGGTGTATTTATTAATTCTTCATGTGCAGGTCTTATTGTGCTGATTATTGAAAATTTTTAAATATTATTTTGGCTAGTGAAAAATATTCCTGTCAGGAATCTTTTTTATTTTACCAGCCCTGAGCAGGTAAAGCAAAAGCTTTGTTTTGGGCATGAGGTGAGATATTTATTTCCTGCTCAGGGACAACACAGGGATCAAATCTGTGACGTCCTGGTAACATTTCTGTCTCTCAGCACTGAGCGGCCTGTGTTGTCGTACCGGGCCACAGGCTGTGGGATGGATTGTGGGCTGACTGGGACCTGGACGCCTTTCTCCCACTCCTGCCTCCACGGGTCGGCCAGCACGTAGTAATCCTCGGGGTTCAGCTGGTAGGAGTCGTGCACCTTCATGGCGGTGATCAGGTCCGTCCTGAAAACCTGCAGCAGAAACATAGAAACTAAAAATCACTGCACAAGTCAAACTTTTTACTGCAGGCACTGAAGGGAGCGGAGATGTGAGAGTTTTCTAATAATATTCTGTATAAAACCACTAAGTCTGCACACTGTAAAACTGCACAATTTGTTCTGTATAATCATATGTCCCCAATTTACTTTGTGCATTTAAAAATCCCACATAAATATGTAATGTAGTTCAAAATTACGCTGATGTAAGTTGCAAAAAAATGCTGAATAAAATAATTTTAAGTATGCAAAATTAACTTTTTTATATCTCTTGCCAAGGATTGGTAAACTAAAAAAATACTTGCAAATAATTTCTATCATGCAAAACAATTCATTTACGTTTTTCAAACAACAATCCCATTTTTTCTCAGACACACGTCACAGTTTGCAGCCTGCTGTAGAGCAGAGTGACAGGCAGCCAATCAGGAGCCCCTTTGCTACGCAGCCATTGTTTTGCTTTGATTTGATTGGCTCATGGTCAGAGAGAGACTGTACGGTGTCCAGCAGGGACAAAATTTGAGAAAAGGCAAACACCAAAGACTGTCCGTAGCAGAGGCAGTAAAACGTTAACCCAAAACGTGACCATGCGACGTGGCGGGTGACATTTACTGATTTGTCTCATTTTACTGAAATTTAACACTTGGCGGGAT
>OMLF01032219.1:0-10598 GCA_900302615.1 Holocentrus rufus
GTTTTAGATTTGGCGAAAGCCGCGGGCGACGGGAATGACTCACCACTGTGTCCTACACCTGTTAGGCCTGGGTGGTGGTGCTGGGGGAAAGTGCTGAGTCGTGGTGAGGAGTCTTGCGGGGAGGTGGGGCTGAACAGCGGCTTCTCCGGCTTCTTCATGGTTGGGGAGGACATGTCTGCTGGAAGCCCACAAAAACACACACACGGACAGTCAGAAAGTTCATCTTCAGATCTTAAATCCTCTCAACCTGTTTTTTGTGATCACTGATACCCCAAATACAGCTGTGTAATGTTAAGACTGTCACCTCGGCAAAACTTGACGTTTCAATATACTCAATTAATGTGCAGTTGTAAAGCAGCCTGTGGGTAAATGTCACAGTTTAAAGGCTGTAATGTAAAATACAATAACGGAGTGTAAAATTTGCTCGCCTTGGCCTCATAAGGTTTCTGACAAGCCGTTTCACAACGAATAAATCTTTAAGGCTCAGGACAAGACGCGGAATTTCTTTACAAAATTTGTTCAGTTCGACGAAGTACATACAGAGAACTCTTATAAGTTGTTTACTACTGTTGCTTTGCACTTACTGAGCAACGTTCAGCTGTCATGGCTTTGTGGTTTTCAATTTTCCATGGTAAGACACAGTGTCTGAGGGGAGTGTGATAACAAATAGATGCAAGAGGAAATGGTGTGTGTCTAGTGGTGGTTCTTCTGCGAACATTCATCAGGCACTTTTGTGGTCTGTCACAGATTGTGTGTGTGTGTGTGTATAAGTTTCAGATCATCCATCTCTTGCCAAAAATTGAGCTGTGCAAACTGCGTTGCTCCGGCATTTCCATACTTCTAGCTGGCCTTCTCTTTTCCAACAATAGGGAAAGATCCACCTGAATGGTGGGAAAAGTGACTCATCTCCAGAGAAGAGTGGGACAAAGGCGGCTGGAATCCGGGGGATTTCCCACTCGGAGTTTGCAAGAGGATGCAGGCTTAGGCACTTTCATTTTTTTTGTCAGAGGGACAAGCACCTTTCAGGAGAATGATATTACTGCGTCGTAATGCAGTTATCATATATCAAAAATGGAAAATGTGAAAACCTAAACGTTTAAAGTTAAAACGTTTCAAATTTCCAATTAGTTTGCGAGTGGATCGCATTTATTGTTATTGGCAAGATAATAAAAGTAAAGCTCTTAATGTGTATTTCAGCACCTGATGTCTCCTTTATTAACTGGGTATATAGGGTTATGTGTGTATGTGTGTAGGCAAAACGTTACACACAGGCCCATCACACATGAAAAAAATACAGTTCATAAAGTGTGCAATACTTTCCCAGGGCAAAATACAAGACTGAAACGATTCCTTCCACTACATGGTGAGGTTTTGTCGAACAACAACCATGTGCAAGAAACGAGCGTTTGGCAGCGGGGCGGCCTCATATGGGTTTAATATCACCCCACTTCTCTTTTACTCTCTCCTAACACAATAATGGCTCTCTTTGGAGGGTTTCCTACCCACTGCTTTCCCTTTCCCTTCATCCGTAGTGTCTAAGTATACACAGAGAAATGCTCCCAGGCCTTGTGCACGGGGACAGTGTGGTGGTTGGGGGCGGCTGCCTCTGAAATCACATGCACCCACATTGGTCTGGGGTTAAATCCCACCAGAGCCTTCTCTCCTGTGTGTGTTCCTTGGTCTGTCACTCTCTCGGCTTTTCTACCATTGCAGTAAAGCAAGAAAAATACAGGACTGCTTGCTTTCCTTTTGCAGAAAAAAAAAAACAGCAAGTTCAAATAAGAGGTAAAACCACAGCAGGGCTTGATGAAAAAAGAAGGGACGTTATATCTCGAGGCATTTTGTCTGTCACTGTCGCACAAAACGCTTCAAACCACCTCCGCTGGTTAAATCCAGGGGCTGGAGGAGTGGCGGGTGGCAGAGTGTGGAGAGAAGTCAGCAGAGAGAGAGAATGATCCGGAAACACGGGACAGCGAGGCTTTAATTAAAAGGGCGACGGGCTCTGCTCTGCACCAGGAGACAAGGTAATGAGACATGCAAGCTGTCCCGTGAGGATCTCTCTTTCTCTCTTTCTCTCCCGCTTACAGAAAGAGAGAGAGAGAGAGAGAGACACACACACACATGCATACACACTTTCCCTCTCGTTCCCTCTCTCTCACTGTCAGTGAAAGGGTTTGCAGGGCGCGAGGCCGGCCCGCCAACTGGGCCGGCCACCTGTTGAGGCCGACAGCTCCGCCGAGACCTGCTGTACTCATCTAAGTGAAGCTCAAACAGAAGCCGTTACAACTGCCTGGGCCCCTACTGACACACCTACACACACACACACAAGCAGGCAAGAGCTCACACTTGCCTCTTTCACATTTCCACCCATACATCTCTGTCTCTCACATGCATTAAGCCGTGAACTTATTATTTAGGCTTTATTTTATCATAGTTTTGCACCAAAAAAAAAAAAGCAGATGCGTGACCAGGAAGTGGTGGCACATGATCAAATAACAGCGCTCCTGATGGAGAGTTTCTTTCAAGTTCAGCCAAGATATATAGGCTGATTTCCTGATGAGAGATAATGTGACACGTCTGCCCTGCAGGTCCGACCCCCCTGACATGCTCCACGGAAATTTATTCACAAGAATCTAGCAGCCGCTCATGAGGGGCTGAGGCTCTCTGTACATGAAGAGATTCATTCATTCCAGATATCGACCATTTGAAAAAAAACATACATTTGGAAAATGATATTTGGCAAGAGAGTGAAAACTCATTACGGAATACCGTTACAGTTATCAGCTCTGTTAAAACCTTTATCTATCAAATCTTCGGCTTTCAGGAGTTAAAGCATTTATATAAAACAAAGTTATGAATTTCAGCTATAAGTGTTTGTTCTTACAATGGATACATGGCATACATGACTGCTGATGCCTAGGGCCATCGATGTAATAATTTGTATTTAAATAGGGTTTAACAAGTACATGTTGGGAGAGCACATAATGAGGAACCAGATGCAGTTTTACTTCATCTACAGTGCAGCGGGAGGTGGTGGAGAGAAGCCAGGCCGAGAGTTCAGGAGTGCTCAGCTGCTGTTAAAACAATATTTTGAACAAGAAAATTCATATTTAGTGAGGTCATATTAAATTAAATTTGAGCCCAGGGGTCAGAGAGGCGGAATTATGACAGAAGAAATCACCGGTTTGAATCTCGAAAACCGAAAAGATTCCGTCTGGCAAAGCAAAAGAGCGCAACTCTCCTATCACCCCTCGCTAAATCCTGTCAAAATACCCTTAAGTAAGGCTGCTCCAGTTGAGCTGCGCTGAAGCCAGCAGCACAAGTTTGTGGTTATACTGGGCTGTTCCCAACTACCAACGTTTGTGTAAGTCAAACGCAGAGGAGGGCGTTGCTGAGGACGAGCATCTACGCTCGGGCGAGCCCTCCTTGGGTAAATAAAGGCGCTAGAACAAACAAAATAAATCACCTCCGTCTCGGTCGTGCCAGTTTGCACGACTGCTGGCTGGTGAGCTGGGTGAGGAGTAGAAGTCGGGTCCGGTGGGGCTGGTCTCCATGTTCTCCTCCATGTTGACGGTCTTGGGCCTTTTGCTGCGGAGAAGGAGCAGTTTAGGGCTTATGATCACTGCAATGTGTTTTGCACTGTTAATTATCTCATAAAGCAAAAAATGCAAAAAACATACTGCAAAAAATGCTGGAATTTGTGGAGTAATCTATTTTTTTCTGTTGCATGCTGCAGCAGAGCACAAATTTGTTTGTAAGATTGCATGGCTGCAACTTGGTTCAAAAGTAATTACTCTCTTCATCATGTGTGCAGCGTTTTGATGTTAAGGTGTAAAACAAAAGAGAAAGAGAAAGACTGTCGCTAAGTGTCAGATGTTTTCAAAATTTGTTACCTCTTGCAGCGCATCTCTTATCATTTTTATGTGAAAATTGTCAGAATCATCATTTTTTTAAGTCAATTGTTTGTGGTAAGCTGCTGAAAGTTAAGCTAGTTAGCGACAGTATTATACACTGCAGCATCATGACGTTACACAGAAAACCTGACTGTCTGCAACGATGTATGTCTCTGCTGTACAAACCAGGAAGCTTCTTAGTTCGATATCAAGGAAGAAGGAAGCTAACGTTACTTTCTGCAGGAGCCACAGTGTCAACTGTGTTTGATGTTATGTGCTCAAGTAAGCATGAGGATATTCCCCGGAAAACCCCGTCATATCTTGTATTTCTACTACAACAGTAATGACTGAGATACAGTATCTCTATGTGAATCATATCAGAAAAAGAAAATAATGTGCACACACTATATAAAAGTTTGCCAAATATTGACAAAAAGCCTGTTTTTTTTGCAGTATGTTTCACATTGCTAGGGGCTTCGGTGAGCCTGGAAGCCCGATTCCACTTCCAACACCGAGGTGGAGCTTCCACCGACCTGCCGGGAGGGGAGGAGAGGGAGCGGTGCAGCCCCACGCTGGAGTTCAGGTCGTGATAGTAGGGTTGGCTGGGCATGTCGGCCATAGAGAAGTTTACCCCTGCGCCCTGGGTGATGGGCACTGAGGAGGAGAGAGAGGAGAGAGGGAAAAAGAGAGAGAAGCATTGTCAGTTTGGATATTGTATGATGAGTGACTTTTTCAGCTTGATAAATCATTTTCTAGATCTTAACCTATATCTATTACACAATAAATGGCAAAAAAAACAACAGAAACAAGTTATTCGATCATATTTTTAAATCAAATTGCGTATGCTTTAACTTTTTTTTGTCCCTCCTATCATATGAAACCTACAACTATTCAACTTTCAAAGTGACCTGAATGGCAAAATAGGATTATTTTGAAGGAAACAATTTTTTGTGAAAGTCCAAAATAATACACAAAGCATTTTTTGAATTGTCAGAAACACTTTTGAACAAGCCCTCCTTCGGTTTAAACCGGAAATGTGTTAAAATAGGAAAGCAAGACACCAATGAAATAGTTTAAATTGAAATGCAGCAGGAAAAACAAACAAATGTTTCATGCAGCACCAAAAGCCGGCATTTGGCCGTAATTACATGCAAGCCTTTCTTGTTGCATTTAATTAATTTGGTGAAGGAGAGAAGCATTTTTTGCTGCAATATGTTTCAACACAGCTCCGCGTTGCACCGAATATGAAGATTTCTTCTGCTTTTTCACTTAGGGACTTTCCAGGTTGAGAATCGCGCCCCGCTTTATGCACGTATGACCTCATCAGCCATGGAAAGATATTGACTGGCCGCACATTTTATCTCTGCAAATTGAGCGAATCTCAGTGAACGTTATGCTGGATCCACAGTCACAGCCATCAGTCCCCCCCCACCGAAGTTGAGGCGCAGTTTGTCCGCGTGGTGATTTACGGCGGTGTTCGTTTTCTCACTGCGGTCAAGGTGAGGGATATTGTTTCAAGGGAGGATGAGCCGGTGTTTACAGAACAAAAGCAGTCACCAAGCCATCTTCCTCTCCCTCTCTGACTCTCTCTGACTCTCTCTCTCTCTCTCCCTGTGAGGCAGCCTCCAGCCTGGGCGGTTGGTTGGTTTTGGAGTCGATGAGAGGCTGGAGTGTGTGGTGCCGTCTGTTGTGGTCTGAGGTTCACCACTGGCACGATCCCTCCGCCAGCCTCCGCCAGCCTCCGCCCTGGCAGCCCACTGCAGCCCTGGCAAGGCCCCTTACCCGCTGCTCCCCATACCAGGCAGTCTGTGGAGGAATGCATCCGGCCCGAGGACGCTCAATACGGGATCATTGTGTTTTTTGTTTTTTTTTTTTTCATTCATGGCTGAGGATACCCCCGACCATCTCTCTCTGTTTGGTTTCTCTCTGTCTGTCTCTCTCTCTCTCCTTGGCAAGGCGCTTTTCTTGCGATGCCACTCGGCTGCCCTGCCAATCATCTCATTTAATAATCTGGGCTTTGACTTCTAAGTAGAGCGAGCGGCAAAAAAAAAAAAAAAAAAATCGTCCTTTGCCTCGCGGTGCTCTTCCCAGCAGTTTGCGCAATTCACAACGGGGCAATTATTACCTCATCTTATGAGGGGATTACAGAGAATGCTCTGTATCTTCACAAATTCATCCCAGCAGTTTCATTTGCCTCGGCACACACTCGGAGAATATTTTTACAAGTGCAGCCTGTGCTCCTGTGTTCCAATAATGAGCGTCCTCGTCGACAGGCCGGATCGCGAGTCAGCCTTGAACTCCGCAGCTCCCTTTGATGGACTTCAAAGAATGTCTCAACAGTCTAGAGACCAGAGAGGGAAGTGCGTTGACGGACAAGCGGCTGCTCAGAAATGTACCCGGGGAGTGGCCGGCTGAGTGAGTGACAATTCCTGTGCGTCCGTCGACCTTTTTAAAATTCCAATTTGACTTCAGTCAGCCTCTGCCGGAGCCGGGGCCCGGGCCGCGTGAGAGGCAAACACCGCCGTCGCAGCGAGCGGCCATCTGGTCAGGGGGCAAATTAGAAAAACGAAACAAAAACAAAATCTTGCAAAGGTTACGGGGAGGATCAGATCGGTCCGAATGCGGGCCGGGTCAGTATTCTGTCCTAGCTGCAGCTCCCAAACTCCATTCAGGTCCTGTTTTGTTTTGGGATTTTTTTGCCCAATTAATCTGACAATCTGATGAGTTCCTTTTAATTAGTCACGTCAGTACCGGGGCTGCAGTGTTTGAATCTATTCTCAAGATCACTATTCTGATGTCTGAGACTTCTCTTTGGTCTTATTTTGACTGGCTATATAGACTTATTTTTTGTTCTTACGACCTAAAAACAAAAAATCAAGGTAATCTTACAGATGTTTTTTAATGTTCAGTATATTTTCTGATCTGTAGCAACCTGTGTACATCACAGGGGTTCAAATTTCTGGAAGTTGAACAGATTACAGACATCTTTTGCCTGATTCTCCATCTTGAACAGGACTCAGTCTTCTCTGTGAATCTGGAGCCACTTACTCGAATTCGTCTTGGACTCGACTGAGGTGATCTTGCCTACAGCTCAGGTCAGCTCTAAATATGAATTACAGGCCGACCCGAGTCTTAACAATAGGGCCAGAATTGACTGCTCAACAATAGACCTAATATACACGTCAAACTCTGAACAAAGGGCAGGTCTAAGTGTTCCGGATTACAAAGAGGGGGGTATTTTTTTCCTGTAAAAGAGGCTGTTGTGGGTGACTGGATTCTTTATGCACCGCAGACATGTTCCGAGGCCTTGGCGGAAGCTCATAAGCAGTACAGGTAAATATCGCCTCGGGGCGTCACTGTCCTCAGCTAGCAGAGACCAGAAAGAACAGCTTTGAGCAGGGCAGGCATGTCTATACAGACACACACACACACACACACATACGGCTGTACAGTCAAGTTTTCTGTTCTTGCAAAGCAGACTGGTCAAACAGGATTTACCACAGTACAACTGTACGGCGGATTTGAGTGAATCTACCGAGGCTGGGATTCAGCAGGAGCTACAATAATTAGGATTTGCAAGTGGAGACATTGTTTTTGTGATACTAAATGAACACACACACACACGCACACACACACAGGCAAACTGCAGTCTGCCAAATGAGATGTTTACATGTCCTTGGATGCGAACGAATCTGCCGCAAAACACCTAAATGCAATAAAAGCGTGAACTTGAATAAATGTGAGGACCGAAAAGTGCAAAAACAAAACAAGATGTACTCACTTCTGGACACTCGCACCAGCTCTGCAACACTGAAGACTCCTGATTTGATGAAACTGTCTTCCAAGTAAACTGCAGACACAGGAACACAATCATGAGAACAAATTCTGCACTTATATTTAACATTGTCCGTGATTATCAGCGAAATATATGAGATATTTATGAAGGTTTGCAGATTTGTTCGGTGCTTTGGGCCTATACTGCGTGAAACTACAATATCAACTGGTTCAATTTGACTGACAACGTTGATTTCAGGGCATTTTCAGCCATCTGGACCAACAGTTTAAGAACGACAGCCCTGTTTGTTCACTTTCTCGCGTTACCAGTTGCCACAGTTATTGAAGTGTTGATCTGACGGGGCTGAAAATACCCTCATATTTACACTGCGCTCAGACCGTTCTGTACAGCGGAGGATGACAGGACAAGGAGAGCGTGACGCACACAGTGTGGATTTTTAAGCCCGAGTCAAACTCTCGCTGTTACGAGCGCGAGGAATGAGCCTTAGCTTGCTAAGCCACAGGCACTGCCTATTTGATTAAACACCACAACTACCGTCAAAATGGACACCTTTGTGCTGCACCTGCACTGCAAGAAACATTTGGACAAAACCCTTAAAATATTATTTTTGTGTAATGCTCTGTCTTTTATGTGAACCATGAATCTGTAATAAAGTTTGAATTGAATTATAGAAAAAAAAATCCTTTGCATTATTGTCCAAATTGTGAGATTATTTAACCTTTTTCATGTTGTTTTCAGCATCTTTTCTTCGGCATTACAACAAATTGCCTTTATTGGGATAATTGGCTTTAATCTATATAATAATCTAATTTCCCTTATGAAATAAAGTTGTCTGAGTCTGGAGTGAAATTATCTCATCCCACTTGTTTGCATAAAAATATTTTGTAACTCAATACCAGACGAAATAACCTGCTACGATGGGCTTTTTTTTTTTGTGTGTACATTACAACAGGACCAGCCCAGGATTCAACAAGCCTAATCAGACGCTGTCAGTCAAGGAAAACAGCCATACAAGTTATTGACACCCAAGTGACTCCGGCTCGGCTTTGATGCCATGCCAAGGCCGCTCGGACCATGCCAGAAAGATAGGCAGGCAGAGGGCGGCTCGATTGGCACCTACAAAGTGTAATGCCTCCAGTGAGCCAACGGCTTTCACAGGGAACCGTGCCACCGCTGAGGGCCTCCCAGGCTTGAGTCATTGGCTCGCTCGCATGTTTTCCTTGGCACCCATATCAGCAGAACCTGCTCTTGAGGTAGAAAACTAATTACGCTTCTCAAACTATTTTCATTCCTGGATCGTGACGACACAGCGCAGGTCAGTCCAGGGGAACAACGGGGCTGTCAGAGGATATTCTCAGACAGCCGCTTTTGCTGGCTCGCCCCGACACACTGAGCGCGCTCGCCAAAGGTGCAATCTGCTGTAAAATTTTCACTCCAGATCTTGAGTGTCTTTGGAAGGCAAAAGGAAATAAATAAATAAATAAATAAAAGGGCAGGGTTTTTTTTTTATTTTTTTATTTTATTCACAACACGTGTTTGATGTTGCCGCCGGGATAATGACAATGCAACTTTTACGATCTGATAAAATTTTATTCCTCTACAGTCCATGCAAAGCTACAGAACCATTGGATGTTATATAGAAGAGTACAGCTCATCTAATAATGAGACCTGGTCCTTATTATCTTTTACAGCAAGTGTCTCAATTTGGTTTAACTGCAATTTTTAGTTCCAATATAGTCACTGGAGTCTTTTGGCTTAAAATACAAAATGCAGCTGTCGGATTTGAATTTGAAAAAGGTGATTTTTTTTTTTTTTTTGTACGGTGAATGCATTGCCCCATCGCTTGCAAGTCACAGAGTTCATGCAGATCAACAGTATTTGGATTGGGAGGATGTGGTGTACATAGGCCAATGTGCCGTGGGGAGTTGTAGAGGAACAATAGGGCGATGACAGGAGGGGAGGACGACTGGTACTGTACATACCTGGAGGAGGGTTCTTGCCTGGCTCATTGTTACTGGGACTTCCTGACTGCTGTGAGTCTGCAAACACACAGAGAGAGAGAGAGAGAGAGAGAGAGAGAGGGTGGAGAGGTTAGTCAGAGAGAATAGCATGAAGACATTGACTGACATAACGTCTTGCTTATACTCTGTATTCCTGTCAACGCGGATTATTTTCAGCTAGCATAGCGGGGCAGGGTGAAAACCTTGTAACTCCGATTTTTTTTTGTTTTTTTTTTTTTTTTTTTTTTGGACTTCAAGTGAAAGTACACGGGTTGTGAAAGTTGTACAACTCGTGGGCTTGTGAAAAGCTTTCAAAACACATTACACAAGCACAAGGCTGTTTTTCTTGGTCCTTGAGATATAAGATTGTTACCTAACAACAGCAACATGTTATTTTCAGCATTTATTTTAGTAAATCAGATACTGAAGGGCCTACGACGGGCGTTTATTTGCGATCGCTTCCCCGTAGTCTTGAAGTTCAGTTCAAGTCAGGCTGATAGATGGCCTCTCACGCCTTTGGCATAACGTACATTCCTTTAAGTCACGGCTGACTTCAAATAAAATAATAACTTCTGACAAGCCTCTTCTCTTCAGGAACACACAAAGAAAGAATTCCAGGGCCCACAGATTTCACTCTGGAGTGCCAAATGTTTCCCCTCACCTAGCAGCACAGGAGAGCGCTACTGCATCGACCAAGACAGATCTGTGTTTGAACTGCATTATCCTTAATGGGAGGGAAAAAAAACCAAAGAAAAAGCTCTGCGCCGGACATAAGATAGCCTAAAAGTTTTTACCGACGGACCTCTGGGTAATTTTTCAAAGGGAGTGTGTGTGTGTGTGCGATGGAGGGGGGGGTTACACAATGTGTTCGGTCCTGCTGTGCAAGGTACGAGCACGGAACAAAACGTG
>OMLF01032222.1:3023-16419 GCA_900302615.1 Holocentrus rufus
TGTGTGTTGTGTGAGACAAGTGTTAAACCCTCTCCGCAGTCTACGCCATAATGAATTCTATGTCTGCCCTCTGATTGGATGAGAACCGCAAGGCCTGGGTCACGTGAGTGAGTTCTTTGGTCCAGAGGAAAATGGGGTTTGGTGTAAATCTAGGGTGTATTGCTGTCATATATCACACTACCTCGTAAAAACGACACTAAGGATTCTGGGCCAACAAATCAGAGAGAAAAAATATGAGTTCTTATTATGTGGATGGTCTTTTTAGCAAATATACGGCGAGTAGTTCTCTTTTCCCAAACGCAGACCGGGCTTCTTGCACTATTGGACCCAGTGGAGAGGACTATGGCTCAGCTCGCAGTGCTGCAGCCATCGCGTATGCACCGTCCCTGTCTGGAGTTTACAACGTCAATAATGCAGTGTACCAGAGCCATCCGGTGTTTACCTCGGGCTATGGCCAGGGGCCGGACGCGCACTCTCTGCATTGCAGCCCGTTCGACCAGAGCCGTCTATTCAGCGACAGCTGCGGCCAGCCGGGGCCGGGACCTATCACCTCGCCGGCGGACAAACACTACCGGATGTACCCCTGGATGAGAGCGTCAGGTATGTGCTGATATGACTATATACATGCTTTTGCAGTAGAAGCCTGTCAGGTCAATGCATTTAGAAAACATTGGCATACTTACATTGGCGCTTAATGGTTCAATTAATTTCGTGAAGCCATTGGTGTTGCATGGAAAGAATCGTAAAACTTTTATTGCACAAGTAATGAGTTCTGTGGCCATAAATTCATTAGGCCATCTCTTCTGTAATGTTCAGTGCGCAGAGACCTTGCCGCTGGGGGTTTTCTCTGTGCTCTTATTACTCTCCCAGCCTCTTCTCCCCTTTGTGGTTGTAAAAAAGACCAGCCTGTTGTGTAAATCAGTTCTCTTGCACTCTGCAGCTCCTTTTTTAATTGGATCTGCACGGCAGTGGCTATTGGCATTTTCAGAAACCCGTTTGTACACATTGTAAGATCAATACGCAGACAATACGCAGAAACAATGTGGGCTAAAGAAGTAAAATGAATTTAGCATGCAGACACTATAAAAGCTATACATTTCTTTTGATTTTGATGAAGAAGAAAAAGTGTGTGGGTGTAAACTAATTACTTGTGGCTCCTTTAGTGTGCAGACCATCACAGGCTTTTAATTGGAAAGGCATGTAGAGTATCAAAGGAGCCATGAGCCACAGACCCCAGCAGGACTACTTTAAATAGCTGCAGAGAAACTTTTTTTTCCCCTCACTGGTGAGCATGTATATATGTTGGGGTTGGAGGTTTAAATTTATGAAATGAACACAAAATTAATTGCTGCGCTAATACTCAGTGACACAGGAGATACAATATGTTTCCTTCATGTTAACCACAAACGTTTATTGTCATGTTGATGCCAGTTTCATCACCACATTCATTCATTAATTAAATAGAAATGGTGCATTTTTATTTTTCATACATAGAGACAAATGTAAAGACAAGTGAAATTAGCCAGTGCATTATGACAGTTATCATTTCCCACAGACCCGACCCGAAAGCGTGGACGGCAGACCTATTCCCGGTACCAGACCCTGGAGCTGGAGAAGGAGTTTCACTTCAACCGGTACCTGACCCGCAGGCGGAGGGTCGAGATAGCCCATGCCCTCTGCCTCTCAGAGAGACAGATCAAAATCTGGTTTCAGAACCGCAGGATGAAGTGGAAGAAAGACCACAAGGACGAGCCGGCCTCGACCCCTGGAGACACAGACGGTGATGTGGGAACCCAAGGACGGTTCGAGGCCGAGGAGCCGGTGGCTGCAGGAGAAACCCGGAGCGCCGGTCTGGCGTCAGAGGCGTCTGCAAAAGAATAAAAAAAAAAAAAAGACGAACAGAGGTCTTTAAGGAAGAAAATGTTGAAGTGGTTAGGGAAATATTAAAGATGCACTCTTTTCTGTCATGCTACTTAGAGCTTTGTAACTGAAGGGGGGACAGTTGAAGGGAATTAAAGCGTATAGGTCTATATTGCATATTTAAACCCGGGATGGCATAAAAACAGTGTCCGAATGAAAGGAAAAAGTTACTACCTATCCAAAATGTAATCTTTATATAATGGTAGTCTTTGGGGCTACGCGTCTTATTTAAACATTTTAATTTACTACTGAGTCAACATTCCTGAACAAAAAACTACCTAACGTTCCCCTGATATTCAATTATTGACAAATTGGATTCAATCTGAGTTAGAAATTATTATCATTGATCTAGTCTACCTATTCAAGGAGCTTTTCTCCGCAGACGGTTGTATTTCAAACGGAAACAAATACAAAATTCTGCTTGAAAGTGCCTTATTTTGAATAGCCTAATAATGAAAAGTGAATTTGCTGAGTTTAATGTCTTAGTTGTTTTGTTGCTTGTCTATTATTCAGCTAAAACGCCTGTATTTTTATTATCGTTTTTAACTAAATTAGTCTGTTACAATGTCACTGTTAATATAATCTTATCTGCAGCTGTCTACACCCCAGAATTTAGCAGAATTGTTACAATAGCGGTGAATGAACCTGTGTAGCCTACCTCAGACCCTCAGTAAGTCCAGTTGCCTAATATATTGTTTTTCAACATGAACATCCCACCGTCGTGCCGTTTTAAGTCTTAACTGTGAACTGTAAAATGATGGTTTTATTGCGTATTTCTGGTCTAGGTTTTCACGTTTCAATTTTCAAACATGCTTGTGAATGTCAAAAATAAATGCATGCACTTATATTTAGACAAGTGTTAGGTTTCAGTATCAGGTAACACATTTCTCAGTGATAAATATTCTAATTGGTTTTCAAATGTGCCAATCCTGTGATATAAAGTATTTCAGTTCAGTATTAGTTTTTCATAGCGAAGTAGGTAATTTATGTGTAAATAAATAGAGACAAAATCCTTAAATATCTGGAAATGTATTTTGAAGGAAAACTGAAACGAAGACTGATATGTGCGTATGCCTAAATATGGAATAAAATAGATTGTGCCTGTCTTTTGTTTATTTGCTTTCATTGTATGAGTACATGCAATAATTTAGCATGGTGTATTATGCTATTAACAGGACTACCAATATTATCTTGTTCTAAATCTCTCAGTAAGTGCCGCTCACAGTGGCCATGATTGGGTTACGTGTAAGGAAACATGTTGCAATCCATTTAAGGGTTAGGTAAACAGTTGAGTTGGGGAATGTGAACTATGAGGATGCGAGATGGGGCAGGCTGCACATGAAGGAAATTACTGTTGAACTCTGCATTCCCTCTTCCCTCGGTAAGATGGCGCCTCACGGTGACCTGCCCTCTCTCTCTCTCTCTCTCTCTCTCTCGCTCTCTCTCGCTCTCTCTCTCCCTGTACCCCCCTCCCATACCCGTCTCTCCCTCCAGCACTGGGTCATAAATCCGTTGTTGTTTATGAAAATTTACAACATAGCAATACAACTTTACGACGCGTCGTGGCTTCCCATTGGCCGCAGCTTGGTCACATGGCAAGGAGCCGTGAACATGAACTTTTTATATATAATTTCCTATAGCAGAATAGAGCAGCCTTTCATTTAACAGTCCCGGTCTTCCACACAGCCGTTTTGTCCAGCGCCCCTTTTTGGTATCCTTCAACTCTTCCTTTCATAACCTTTATTTCTGAGTTTTTCTCTTGGTCACGCAGACGCACGGTGCGCAGTCACTTGCCTTGGGACATGACAGGAGCGTTTGGGCACACTGGTATCGGTGTCCTGGCACGGTTTGGCACGATGAGGGGAAGGAGCTCCCGTGCGTCACTGACCCCCAGGAGCCCCATTTCCCGTACAGGGACCCAGCTGGAGACTTTCCCCGGTTCCCACCCGTCTGCACCTGCCAACTCCCTCCCCTCATCTCCCGCGTTTAGAAGCCTCACCAGACACCTTCCAAAGGTAAGACAACTGATTCCTGCCAGTCCTCATCTATATTTTCGCCATTTAGAAATTATTTAGTAAATAATATCCAAGTTTAATTCAACATCGCATTATATTTTATCCTGCCCAAAGAGCCAGATATAAACTTGAACGCCTGTAGAAGGAATGCATGTGCATGTTGGATATGATTTATGATTTGAATGTCATACAGGACACGATAATTCTAATAAATCTGAAATGGAAATATTCTCATGTGTGCGCACCAGTGTTGAATTAGATCTCCGTGTTGGCTATGGCATGCTGTCCAGGCTGTATTTGTTTGTTGTTGGATTTGAATGGGGATTGGCTATCGGCTGCATAATTTCATTGGGTGGATTGTGGCCAGCAGCCGTGCTCTTTGACGCCCTCCTGTGGGGAAAGTAGACGGATCGTGACTGCAGCTCTGACTGCCCCCCTTGTCCTGCTTGCAAATGTATGTTTAAGAAATTGAACCTGAGTCAAGTCGACCTCTTTTTTCCCGTATGTCCGTGTATGCTGATATTTCAGTTTTGTCAACGAATTGAATTAGACTCTGTGACAACTGCATAACGGGTAACACCGCCGGTCTTCATGTCTGTGCTGCATAGATGTCGGTGGCCTAAGCTCACTCTACGTCTTATGGGTTGATATGACAATCATATAAAACAACAAATAACATTTCTCCTTTATATTCAAGGGCGTTTTGTGTCCTATTCAACTTTCGTGAAAATAAAGCGCAATTTAAAATCTGGTGAAACGTGATTTACAGCAGTATAAGTTTATAACTATAATTCGCGAGTCGGTGAAGTTATACTGTAGCACAGTTTTAACAACCCCACAGAATGTATTGTGACAGTCAAGTGATTTGTTATAGTGCAGCAGCGTGCACTGAAAACTGAATAGCCCATCTGGTTCTGAGAGGATATAAAATATATCAAAACCTAAAAAAAAAATCCCACGAAGCGCTCTGCAAACCAGTGGGGATTTAAATATATTCCATATATCCATATATGTATTTTCCATATGCGTAAACTACATGGAGGTTTAAAGTATTATAATCCTAAATTCAGAACGTCGCAGGAGGTCTTGTTTCTCAGATTGAGATTAATGTTGAGCGTTATTTCCAGGTGTATTCATGGATATCAGGCTGAGAATTGTGATACTGCTGCTCGTATTACACAAAATTACCATAACCATCCTGAATGTAGCCTAAGCAGCATGAGTGATCTTCGTCACGCTGTATTGGTGCCTGGTAATTTTTTATGAGGAGATGAAAGGAAAACATTGTGAGATTGTTTTCACTTCCCTTTGAGTTCAGTCTCTTAAGTGCTAGTGTGTGAAGGTGCCTGCAGAGTGCACTGCCCTCCTTTATTCGTGCGCCAGTGCCCCCTTGCTCCAAGCCCAGCGTGTTAGATCCTATTGCGCACCCTCTACTTTCCTCTCCTTTCTTTTTCTTCTTACGTTTCTTTGCTAGGTCATGGGTGTGTCTCTAGCTCCTGGGGGAAATAATTTTCGTGGGAACTTTGTTGCCATTGGCCAGCCATAAATCAGATGTTGGAGCTTGAGTATTTTAGCCAACACGCACACACAGCCAACTCACTCACAGCCACAGACTTTTAACCTGCAAGGAACGGTGAGATTGCACGAAGTGCACGGACTCAGAAGGACTGCCTTCAGATTGTGGGCCCACCATGTATAAATGCGGAATCCCAGTATTCACATATTCTCACATTGCACTGTCTAGGGGTCTATATCACCGCTGTGGGCCCACATATCTGGAGCAGAAACAGTTATCCATCTCTCTGTTTGTGTCAGGACTGGCCCTGTGCCGGGTTAGAACACTCCTCTGGGGAAATAGCATAGGGAGAAAAAACCAAAGGACAAGCCGCTGCCTTCGAGAGATTTGGTGCCATAAAAATTCCACAAGGAGAAAGCCCAAAAAGAAGAGGGCTGGGTACGGCGTCATGCCTCCATATGCAGACTTCGTGTCTCTGTTATAGGCTGTGTGTCTCTCCCGTTTTTCCGAGCTCACTCTTTATTTAGCTCACAGCCGTGAAGATCACAGCTTTTATGTTTTTACACTTTTTCAAACTGTATTTACAGTGTAATTTAGGCGACGATATATGCAGAGAACGGCAGAACTTGTCAGAATTTTTCAACCTAGGCTGTGATTTCACAACAAGAGATAGGTTTACTTTTCCTCTTTCATTTGTGTTATCCTTTGTAAATGACCGAGGGGCAATTTTATTTTATTTATTTATTTTAATTCGGTTGTATAAAAACAGCATTATACAAATGGGCTGCATGGACAGAAAATCACAGGCTATACACCGCCGCTTTTTGTAATGTTAAATACTTGGATATACTTGGATATAGTAACCTACAAGAAATATTATCTACATAGTTTTGTTATTTTACAAATTAGACATTTCAGTTACACTCGTGTTTTTTGAGCATTTTTCAAGAGGTGCTTTATTTCAGGAAAGTTTTCATTTGAGTCTTTTCTTTATTTAGTAATTGCGAGGGAATCGTTTTTAAACATTGCATGAAACGAAGGCTATCATGCCATCCTCAATTTTTGTCCATATCTCAGAAACTTATTATTGTCTTTGGTAAAATACTGTCTGAAAATTACGCACGAGCAACGATATGACACGCCGCGAGTTACAGTCTGATAGAATAAAATCGGTCGATCAGGTGAAAACGGCTTGTAATCTCCTACCGGTCTGTTATTTCAACATTAGATTTTCACCAACAAATAAACTGTAACGTAGATCTATGTTTGCTTGCCTAAATGTGAAAGTTATTTTTGGGAGTGTCATAAAAGCCAGACCGTGAATAGTCCCCGTCACATTATTCGATTTTGACTTATGCTTAGGCGGTTCTTTTACAATAACATTTATTCTTTTTTTCATGTAACATTTTAACTACACAAAACAACAAAATGATCATCAGAAAAGGTCCGAAACAGCTGCAGAACTATTTTGAATTGGTCTTTATCCTATTAGTTGCACATTTGCAGTCGTCACCAATCATAACATGCATTTATAGGAGATTCTGATCGAATTATTTCTGTACACTTGCCGAGGAAAGATTGCACCCTCAGCATGTCACTTGTTGTATTGTTTGGGAACCCATTGCTTTTTGCCGCAATGGTCGTTAACCTCTGAATGACCCCGTTTGGAGCCCACGCCTCAGAAAGCGCCGCAGACAGGCAGTGCAACAGTTGAACCAGAGGATGGCGCACCACGACAATTCAAAACACCAAACCCCTGGCTCGGAGGCTGCCCTACCCAGGCGCGCATGGATGCGCGCACCCTTCACATCCCACCCAGTATTTCCTCCGTGCACGAGTTTACCTCTGGAGGTCACCGAGCAGGATTTACGACTGGTCAACAAAAGCACGTGATTCTCCGCCGTACCCCATATTTGGGTGCCTACGTAAGAGAGAATCAAGTCCATGTCCCACTCATTTCCATAATTCATCATAAATTGTGCAAGGGTGCTATAGGACGCGCTAAACCATCAAGAGCCACAAATCAAGCACACACGTTTATTATTTTACCCCCCTAAAATAATAAAAGCAACAACAATACCTACAACGAACAACCGGTGGAATTGTCAACAAATGAGCTCCTATTTTGTGAACTCATTCTGCGGTCGCTATCCCAATGGCGCGGACTTCCAGTTACATAATTATGGAGACCATAGTTCGGCAAACGAGCAATACAGGGACTCAACAGCCATGCATTCCAGCAGGTACGGCTATGGCTACAACGGGATGGACCTCACTGTCGGACGGGCCGGTACCGGACACTTTGTGGGCAGCGAGCGGACACCGGGATACTCCCCGAGTCACTCAGCGGCGACAACGTCCTCGGTGGATCCGGTCAGGTACACTCAGTCCGCCAGCAGCACCGGGACCTCGTCTCTTTCGCCTCCACCTGACCCACTACCGTGCTCTTCGGTCGCCAGCTCGTCTTCAGTTACCGAGTCCCAGTCTCAACACCGAGCCGTGAAAAACTCCATAACGACCCCGTGCTCAACCCCGTGCTCGAGCTCCAACGGAGGCACGCTGCTGCTGAACCGGGAGTGTGTGTCCAAAGCTTCCCCCCTCGAGGAAGAGAAGCCTGCGGGAAGCGCACCGACAACTCCCCAAAATGTCACCGACTCAAGTCAGCCGCAGATATACCCGTGGATGAGAAAACTACATATAAGTCATGGTAAACTGCTTTTTTAAAAATTGATCCGTGATTTGATTGGATGTTAATAGGGCTGGCAGTTTTACTGTAAGGTTAAAAAATAATAAATAGAAAACTACAGTGAACACATTGATATTTTAGAAAGTGGATCTCTTGCCACAAGCAAAACAGGCCTGAAATTGACAATTTTCTATTATATGGCGATAGAAAAGTAAGTAATTTATTTACTTTCCAATGGAGCATGTGGCACCATATGCGCCACTCGATCACCTGTTTGTAGTGTAAACTTACTGTTGTTCAGTGCTATAAAAATAGGTCACGTACAGGCTGTTTACGCTTAAATTCAACAAGAAAATTACATATGAGAAATATTTGTTTTATTTTGTTTTTGTGTTGTAGCCTAATTTATCGGCCTGGATATGATCTTTCACTTAAAGTATTCCTGTCCGCAAGGTGTAAACGTATTTGATAAGTTGACTATTTTTATGCTACTTATTCTTAATATTTCTCATTTTGAGGAATTTTCTGTGACTATTTAAAACCGATTCGTGCGCAAAGTTTTGTAGTCATTTCAGCCTGCAGAAACCATTACGTGAAATGTCAATAATTTCCAAAAATGTGGTCAAAAAGTTGCTGAAATCATGGTAGACTACCCATTGTATCTCCTGTGTTTCCCCCTTCTTTATCTATATCAGATTTGTCAGGACCAGAGGGGAAGAGGGCCAGGACAGCCTACACCCGGTACCAGACCCTGGAGCTGGAGAAGGAGTTCCACTTCAACCGGTACCTGACCCGCAGGCGGAGGATCGAGATAGCGCATGCCCTCTGCCTCTCAGAGAGACAGATCAAAATCTGGTTTCAAAACCGCAGGATGAAGTGGAAGAAAGACAACAAGCTGAAGAGCATGAGCATGGCGGCAGCAGGCGGTGGAGGCTACCGGCCTTGATATTCACTCCTCTATCCAGTCCCTATAATGAGCACTATAAAAATAAAACAAAGATTGTGATATCAACTTGCCCTTCTCCCATTTCAAAAGCGCCAGAGACTTGTTACGGGCTGTGTACGGGACAGGGGACACCCAACTTAGCCTACTGTATGTCCAACTACCGGCCCCTTCAATTCCTTAATATTATTTCCTTTTTATTTACACCGTGGTATGCTTATGTGAGTAAAAAAAAATGCATTCTGTACAGTTCTGTCTAGATTTAGAGAAAAACACATGAAAATAAATGTTTGTTTAACTTATTTCTTGTTCAGACAAAAAAAGTCAAAGCTTGAAATGTTACCTTCCGCAAATAAATCCAGTAAAAGTTGTGTGATGCACTCAGAAACAATAACAACCGAATAAATAGAGGGTTGAGGTTGAGCTGCCTTTTTGTGTTTAGCCTTCGTTTTCTATGTATGTATGTATTTATTTGTTTGATGTATTGTACCAACTTGTCAGATAACTTGCTTCCTAAAGTAGAGCCAGCAAAGTAAAGCCTTGTGTGATTATTGTGTGCGTTGTGAACACATGTATAGACAGAGGTTCCGACCCAGTCTTGTATGTACAGTAGCTGTGCCTTGTATCCTTGTTTTGCAGGAGCTGCTGTTTGCGTTGTTCACCTGGGCGCAGCATCTTAGTAAAACGTGTTTGTCTTTGTTTTCTATATCTATTTTTATGTGGAAGGTCCCACAGTGAATTCCATTGCCTATAAGTGTATAGCTCCATCGTGATAAGCTTTTTGTAAATGTTTTTAAATGACTGGAAGTCGAGAATATACTATAATGATGATGATGATGACGATGATGATAATGGCCATTATAATAAACTTTCTACTGGAACGGCAACACTGCACCGAGTCCACAGTTATTGTAAAATATTTTGAGCTTGGTTTGCGCTTTTGTCACTACTCCTGCTATGGAAGTGAAGAGTTGGAGCGTTTAATGTTAAATCAAAAATGCCCCAAACGTTTGGATGAGCTAGTAAAAAAATTGAACTTGTAAACTTTAAGATTTAACCCAGTGAATTCAACAGGTAGCCTGAATGAAATGGTTTTTGTTTTACTCACCTTGCTGAGGTGCGGGGGGCTTTAAGGGTCCTTGGCCACTGGCATGCTCCAGGGGCCGGCCGTCCCCTGTCCTCGGACTCCCGGGCTAATCCCAGAGAATCAGCTCGACTTTTCAAGCTGTAAACTTTATTAGAGCCGTTTCTGGCTCTCTGACATTTGGGTGCTAAATGAATGGGGGGTTTTGTCTATGAATTAGATCGTAAAAATCATCCGGAGCGCGGCCAGATAGGCTCACTGGCCATAAACGGTCACGTGGTGGCCATTAAAGTAAGTTTTATGGTTTTGGGGAGTTGACAGTATATTGCACATAACATATAATCGCACTGACGGCGAGGCTTCGTCTGACTCTCTCTTTGCAGGCAGTAAGTGTTACTTGACCGGTACAGACCGTCCCTATTGCTCAGTCTGCCTCAGGATGGACCGGACGCTCTCCAGGAGGAAGACCGCGTCTCTGGGTAAGTTTCTCCAGAATAGCCGGTAGCCTGAGAACAGCCAGCCAGTGTTAAACAGCCTTATGATTGTATTCGCTCTCTCTATCCGTCCCTATTAGTCCATTACACTAATTTGTCAGTTGTGCAGTGCTGAATACTGGTCTCGGCAGATGTTGCGCAGGGTTGGGTCCGGCTCATGGCTATTTAATTGCTTCCTTCCCCGTGTAACTTGTTTCCCTCCATCTGTGGTGTAACTCATAATCCATTTTTACATGTTGGATAATTATCTCTGTCTGTTTCCACCCCCACAAACTCCTAGTTGTTGTAGTTTTATTACATTGGAGGATTAACAGACCACGAGCGAGAAAGTTACCAGGGTGTGTGTAGATTTCCTTGATAAAGTTGACTTGTATAAAATGCAGGCTCACAGCCGCACAGCTTGTCCAGTTGGCTATTTTCTAATTCTTGTGATGTGGTTACTTTTGGAAGTTTGAGACTCTTCTCTGCAAAAGTTGCAGTTGTTGTTTTGCTCAGGGCTGCGCTCCACATGTTGGCGCCCTGTATGGCTTTAGGACAGGCTGTAAACAGTGTCAAGTAAACACAACATGGGAACAAAAAGCAGCAGGGAGACATTTGAAAAGGAATTCCGTTTTGTGTCAGCCACGTCATTTTGTGTTTTTTGGGGGGTTGAAAAGTTCAGATGACCTCTCAGGAAAAGTCACTGTCGCTTTGTGGTGACCTCTTGTCCGATCAGGGCCGGGGCGAAACCAATCATCAGTGGGAAAAATACCTGTGCCGAAATGAACTAAATGAATAAAACAAAAGTTTCTGATTTTTTATTGATGCACTAGGTTCTCATCTTCTCCTGGACTGCGGAATACAGTTTTTAATTGAAGAGAAATGTGGTTTACTGTTTTTCCTGTTCCGAAATCTGGAATATATGTGCAGATAAATACGCATATTTAAAATCATTCACTGAAATAATTGATTTGAATATTTGCTTCGCATCCTTTGGTGTGAGCCACCAGTTTTCTGGCTTATAACAATTCAGTCTTTATTTGTCTGCTGCAACTTTTCAAAATGATTTTCACCCTCCGCCAGATTTGGGTAAATGTTAAATGTCGTCAACTTTTGGTGCAGAGGCCTATACAGCACAAACAACAGTACCACGGTCGGCCTCCGAAACGTAATCAGTTGAACCTAGACAATTTCAAAACAGGAAATTTGTTTTACTGGACGATAATGAAATTATTATTGTCTTACCTTGTAACTTTTTTAAAGCCATTTCCACCAATGCTGGAGGCGGCTTTGATTTTATTTGAATTTAGGTCACATCTGAAAATGAATCGATATTTGACTATATGAAATCTTTCCAAACTTATTTTTACTCTTTCTACTATATGAAGTTTGATGATTGCATTGATTGGCATTTTGCTGCATTATTCTAAACCATATTGCTGATATCCTCCCCGGTTTATTGTTCAAATGTTGCTATTGTCATGTAAAGAAGTCGCCAGGCCCACCAAAAGCCGATTCGTGTCCTTTTCAGCTTTATTTAATACATATTAAAAATACAAAATGGCACAATCTATGTGGTTATTTGAATATTAAAACATTCCCTGTAAAAAAAAAAAATAGAAGAGAGAGAGAATATTTCGAAAGGGCCCCATGTGCGGCATACTGCCAAGCAGAGAGAGAGAGAAGCGCTATAGGTTCATCTGGAGGTCAGCCACAGCACCAAGATAAATCTGCATCCTCTCAGAGCCACCAGCAGAGCTCGCTTTAGGCCAAGTTCACTGTCACCCTGCGTATAGGAGAGAGGAAAACCACTCACACAACCACAACATCACGCACACACGCGTTCACGTTAATGACACATTTACTTGGCGTTGCCTATAAGCATAATGTGAATAAATGAATTTACCGTGGTACGGAGAGCCTGTGGTAGCATCCTGCACTGAGAGAACAGCTAGGCAATGAGGAGAGGGGGGAGTCCAACTTAAAGTGTCGCCTCTAACAAAGACTTTTTGGCTGCTTTAGTTGATCTAACGCTAATGAATGATTTGCATATTTTACGGCCCTATTAGTCATGAGTTAGGAGCTTTTGGATTGATCTTTTCGCTCCCTCGTTGGGAAACTCGCGTAAGCTACAATTGCATTTTAGTTCGACTACTGGCATCTTCTCTAATTATGATATTTGTGAAAATGATCATTATAATGGCAAGAGATACGGATTGTTAAAATCAATTTTTCGTTCCAAGAGGCAGATACCTCACTGGGCCGGGACTGATGAGACCGAGATAGCGGGAGAAGAGGAGGAAAAATTGGGGTCAAAAGTTTACGCACTGAACAAGTCTCCGTCATCTGTTCACTCGGAGCTTGATGCCAGCCTTATAATAGCGATCTTGACTCTCCACACAAAAGACAGAATAGCTTTGAATTACATATGTTGCACGGTGCACTCCAGGTGAACCCTGGAAGCGCGGTGACCCCGCGTTAGGGACCGGGGGAGGGGACCCCCCACCCGTCCCCAGCCACAAGATTGAGTGGCTGGCGTTTTATTAGGGCGGTTGATTGGTGAATTTCCTTTGAATAAATTGCATTTGATATGTTTAGGGACGAGGGCAAAATTTGCATTTTCAGGATTGATACTCTCGACCCGGTCACAGGGTAATGGGAAGGCCCACAGCCCCCAAATTGAGCCCCCGGACCCCTTAAAAAACATTTAGCCCCTCTCTTCCTGATCAGCTGAAAAGAGAGCTTTTAGCACAAATAAA
>OMLF01032228.1:0-19543 GCA_900302615.1 Holocentrus rufus
AAAGGATGGTTTTACAATTCACCACATGCGAGTACAGGCTTCACGCATGAATATTCATGATGTGAATTTAACAACCATGTAAGTAGGCCAAATTCAAACTTTACTTTTCCCTTGTTACCAGTCAGATGCGGTGGCTGATGCCTTTCTCTTCGGGCTCTTTAGGAGATACTGTATTATGCTTTGAGAACTGGGAATGATATGCAGAGGCTAATTAATCTTCTTGAGTTACGCTAATTAGAAAAATAGTGGCAGACCGCTGAATATAGGACAAATTGAAGCCTGACGTGACAGAACATTCTTCATCAAGAGACGTTTTTGTGAGAGAAGTGGTTGGTCGTTGGCAACCGCCAGACGGACAACTTCCATATATTTATTGGATTTTAATAATGAGATAACAATAATACGATGGCACTCAGTGAACAATAAATATACACCAACTTGGAGGCCATTTTGTCCATCAGTTTTCAGACGTGTGTAAAATGGCTGCCATTTGATCGGAGGCTCCTTTGCTTTTTTATCTCAAGACTTAGTGCTCACTTAAATCTTAGCTTCTCCCTAATTTTGTATTGCTAAAGATCTCATACTGTTGCATTATGCCTCTTGGTTATAATGTAGATCAGATTTCAGCTACATATATAATTCATTTCTGAATAATGGCCTCCAGTATTAGAGAATATTACAATATTTGGTAATCATTAATAAGTCATACTCTCAGACTTTCTCCGCTCATTGTTTGATGAGAACTTTAGATTCATGGCAAATTATTCCATGTAATATGAAATCATTTTGAGAGCAAGTGTCATATGTCAAATTTATGTTTGCATGTTCATGCTTGCAGTTAGTTTAACATTAAAATGCATGTTAAAAGGGAATGGGCCAAAACTTTACATTTAATGGTACAGTTGTGTTTACATGAGCCAGTTGAGCTGCTTGGTTCATTCGATTTTGGAATTCCTCTTTTTGTGGATTTCTGTTTTTCTTTTGGGGAAAGGCAGCTGCTGTGTTCATATTTTATCCTCATGGTGTTATAGCCTATTGCAGCTAATACTTGGTTTTTGTCTGTGTGTGTGTGTGTGTGTGTGTGTGCTCTGAGTGTGTGTGTGCACCGGGGTGTCCGGGGAGATGGGAGTAGCCAGGATAGAGGAATTGAAATTTTAATGATGAGCAGCACCACCATACTGACGTCCGCGGAACACCTCGGACAGCTTAAATATCACCGCTAATTAACACAGAGAGGTGGGCTGTCACACACATGATGGATGTTCGGGGAGCAGATCGCTGCTTTCAACCAACCGACGATTCCTTTATTAATCAAAGGCTGAGATGAAAAGGCGCTCCCACACCTCAGGGAGAGGGAGATAGCAGGAGCTATTGTTGGGAGGGTTTCAATCATTCACCGTGGGCCGGTGAGGTATTTGATCAGAGGGCATCCAAACATGTGTAGGAGACAGAATGTTTCTGCTGCTGAGCACTTGTTTTTGTAAACCTCTGAACCATCCATATGGTGACAGAGCCACAGTACGTACAGTCAGCTGAGATTTACTGCTTGTTGGTGAAATTTCCGGTTTGGACCTTATTTTTTTTATCCCGCTGACAGGAGAGGTGTGCATGATGAGGGTTAGCTATCAGTCTTTTTGAGAGCTCTACTCCCCGACAGTCGGCCAGACTGTGGATAAAGCAGCACTCCTACGCTCTGGACTGACTCCATGACCAGTCTGTCTTGCAGAGATGATTTCAAACCTAGATGATTTCAGCACTTTGTGTATGAAGATGAAGTGGTATCTCCCCCACTCTGATCTCCTCCCCATCTACCTCACTTAAGGAGGTCCATTGTTAAGTGCTGGGGGCCTGTGGGTGCTGTAAATCAGGCTGCAGTGGGAGGGGATGTGTCCCATGGGGCAAAGCGCACACTCCCAGCAGCCTTCAGGCTGATCTCATCCTGCCTATCCTGACGCTTTAATTAAAGAACTGGTCAATAGCAGAAAGGAAGGTGCTAGGGGGTATAATCTGTACTTCCTACTGTACAGACTGATATGCCAATACACGTGCAGGCAGAATGATGGGGCAGGGTGTTTGAAGAAAGTCTTCCCTGAAGCATGTGGTGATTTAACATGACAAGACTGATAAAAGTTAAGTCTTCTTCCACAATTTACACAACAAAGCTGGATCCCCAATCTTGGCAGTTTATTAAACTTGGCTTATTTTCTCACCTAAAAAAACAGCATGTTTTTAACAAATCATATTTCTTCAAAACACATTTACAGGATTACATAAAGGATTTCAACTCTGTAGGCCTACCACTTACTTGAATACGTGTGTAAACAGAAGAACACTTGGCTTCAGTCTTAAAGTACATTAAGACTACTTCTCAGTCTAAAGCAATGCAGACAATCTCCAAGGATACACCTCCCTCTTGTGGTGCAACCAAGGCCCTGTGTAAAGGCCCGTCTACAGTGACAACACTGCACTATAGTGGGCAGGAAGTGATGAGGAACTGCTTTTATCTCAGGTATATTAAATCATTGGAGATATTTAACACTCAGAGCACTGTGTGATACTGCTGAATTATCAACAAACACGTTTTAAAAGAGTTCCTTCATAATCAATACTGTGCTCAACAGAAATTTGGTGCCCAACTCATGTGGTCATGGATGCCATCTGCTGACACAAGCAGTGCATTACAATTTCTGAAAAATGCTTATAGATTTTATCTCTACTTGGGACAAGGAATGAAAAAAAAAATACATTAATTTTGTCTTGACTGGGACCCAAAGTTCACCAGTAGGATGATTTAGAATTTTCACCATAAATTTTGATGAAAAACATCTGATATTTTAGGATTCTACAGCCAAGTCATCTGGGTATAATTTAGACCAAATTGCAATCTGGAATTGCAAGACAATTATTTTGAAAACGTGGGTCCAAAGAAAAAAAATCACTGATGTAGCACATATGAATAACATTCACTTGTTTAAAAGAGTAACAGCTTTATTCGAGGTTGAGGCCTAACTCTGCATTTACTACAATGACTGACTGGGACAAAATAGACTTCAGTTCACCTTTGAAATGACAAAAAGCAGAACTCATTTCATAAAAACAAAAAAAACAAAAAAATGCTCTTTACCAAAAACAAATTTATACAAAAATCCTGTGATTCAATTCAATCACGAGGATCACAAACTCATGCCAAAGGAAAAAAGATAAAAAAAGAAAAAGAAACTAATCCTGGCTGCTGCACTAGAGGGGCACCAGTGGCAGCTTTTTTTTTTCTCTATTCCTAATGAACAGTGAGTCCAAGGGTGACTCACCATGCCCTTTTTGTTTATCCTAATAAACAGCAGACTAAGGATCATGATCTTGTGAAGATTTCCTTCTGGAGTGTGGGTCCCGTACTTACTATTCTCTATTCCTAATACAATTTAAAATATATATTAACTTCGTAAGCAGTAGAAAACTCAGTGATGGATCCCAAACTCCTTTTACATTATCTAACAGTCTGACAGCAATGGAACTACCACTCTACTATAAAACTGTCTCAGTCTAAACAGGTAATAGCTGTTAAAATTCACGTCTCCTCTACTTTTGAGCTAGCATCCTCTGCCCAGTGTTTACAGACCTACTTAACCGTCGCGTTGGAGAGGCCTGAACAGAATCTAGATTGACAAAACATCATGTGGACCCACCGAATGCAATTAGTCATCTTCACTGAAGATGCCAGAGGTTGAGTTAGAGATAATTAAAAAAAGACAGCTGCTAGATTTTAAAACATGCATCCACATTACAATCAGTGCAGGTCAAGACAGAGGTCAGCTCTCAAAATCTATGGATGAGACCTGAGTGAAACTGGTCGTTGATTTTTTTTTTTCCCAAAGACGTGGGCTGTTTTGTGAGCACTGAATAAATCTAGGCAAGACCAAGAAATTTTTGGGCAAAGATCAGGCCTGCCTTCACTGAAAATACCTGCAGGCCTAGGACTTATCTTGATCCAACTATGTGAAAACAGCCTTACCAACAGCAGTTTAGACAGGATTTCACGGGCTATTCAACTGATTCCAGTACGGTCAGGCAAAATTGCTCCATCACAGGTAAGTCTTTGAGAAGATTTAAAATAACGCGCTGACCCATGGTCTGAATGTGGGCTGACAGCTCTAAACACAGCTCTTCGCCTCACTGGACCAAAACACAGTTTAAAGGGTAAAACACTGAACAGAGCCTATGATTACTGTGTCAGGAAAAAAAAAACAAGACTGGCGATGTTTTTTATGAAGAGAGGAGCTAGAAAACAACAAAAGTTGATGAGCTCTAGAGTTCAGGGGGTTATTACAGAAGCACGCTGTCTTTGAAATGATGATGTCCACTTCTGCCAGAGGGGCAGTTCTTACACCTAGTTAAAAATTTACATGGGAAGACTAACTTCCTTTACTTTTGGCTGTTTTAAATACTGATATTAAAACAAAAAACAGTAACAATCAATCAGAGCTGCTCATACAAAAGCCTGTCAGCCTGTCACTATATTCATTACTGAAGTTGATACAGTAAGAGTTTGCGAACTAGGCGTCCACATTATATCATTCATCATCTGTGACACCTGTGTACACATTTAAAACCATTCAGAATACAGGGCATTATATCAATGGTGTGCCACCATTGGCTAGTAAAACCATCACTACAGTAACAAGCCCAGGAAATGAGATGCATTTAAGATATGCTTCCATAATGGAAAAAAACAGTAACTTTTCTAATCTTATTCTTTTGAAAAAATTATAATGGACCGTCTAGGTTTTACTCTGCAATAACCCCCCCAAAAATGTTTGAACCAGTGTTATCACAAAGTATAAAAAGTTAGTTTCAGATGTATTAAGCACAAGACGTCTACGGAGTAGGTGTGCTATTACTGCCTCGAAGCAACATAGGCCAAAAGCTATTTGTTCAGACCATTCACTAATTAGCACTAGCTAGAATACCTTTAGTAGCACAACAGAACCACAATAAGCAGGACTTGAACACTGAAAGGCCATATGAGTCCGTGCGTTCAGCAAAGTCCTTTAGTGGAGTTCGTGTCCATATGATGCGGCAGGCACTGCTGGGGCTGTCTGCAGGGCGGCAGCATGCGAAACAGGTACTGCCTGATGGTTAAGTGCCACAGACCCTCAATGGTAAAAGTAATTCAAGGAGGTGTATTATGACCAGAATACACACTGACTGCACAATAGGTACCAGTTCACAAAGTCAAAAATACTTCCCTGCAACCTTTCATCAAGACTAGATGTGTGCGTTTGTCATTCAGTTATTGCCGTAGTAACATGACCCGTTGTCCAAGACCCTGTGTAAGTCCTTCCCCTTCTGCCTGTACCATGAATGTAACAATAAAAAAAACAGAGATGAAAAAAAATAATGAGTACAAAATCCACCATCCAGCTCTGGGTGTGTGCTGGCGAGAACAAACAAAAGTTTGGTTGTCTTTAAGCCAGGCTGCTTTGATGCTGCAGTATCGTTGAGCTCCAGTGTGCGGCGGTACTGAGCTGTGGACTGCTGCTGTCTTTAGGGTTTCTCTGGAGGCTCTGGGGGTCAGACAGTCAGGCGGTTGTTGGAAGGTTGTAGGGGGCTCCAGGAGGCTGTGTGGGCGGGGGGGTCCTGAGAGTACCCAGATGCTCGACTGTCACAGCATGACTGATTCTCCTCTTTGCTCATCCCCACTGTGCACAAGCGCCGGTGCCTCAGCAGCCTGTCTGTCCGTGAGAAGTTCTGGAGCCAGGCAGAGAAAAATGTGTTTCAGTTGAGCAAGCAGCAGACTGCTAATGACACCGCTAGGAGAGCTAGATCTTCAGCATGTGTGCAATGTTATGAGATGCTGACGACAATAAAGAACTCTGCAAGTACATGGATAGCACATTAGTTTCGCAGAGAGAATGGCTCACTAACCTGATGGCAGCGATCGCACTGGTAGGGCTTCTCTCCACTGTGCACTCTCTTGTGTCTGTCAAGGTGGTAGCGCTGAATAAACCGCATATCACACGCATCACAAGCAAAGGGCTTTTCCCCTGCAAAGAATCACAGGTGAACTTTTTATCACGAAGGCAACCACTGGATATTTTCCTGCATGTTTTTACTGCTTGCATTACATTAGTGATATAATACTTGATTAAGATGCACGATGCAAAATTGGTGAAGGCTGATTTAAGTGAAGACCATTTGAATTAAACTGACAGAAAAGACTAGAAAAGACAGACTACATGGGGCTCATTATCAAACTTATTTGTGGATAAGATACATGTTTATTACATGTTTTTTGCCCATTCAGTCTAAACACACTCACTTGAATCAACCCTTGGTAATTCTGCATGATGGACCTTTAACTGATGCATGTAGAGAAAATTTGTTTTTGCAGACATATTCACCTGTATGTGTCAGTATGTGTCGTTTGAGGTGGTAACTACTGCGGAATGCTCCATAGCAGTGGTCACAGATGAAATTCTTCTGGACTTTCAGGGAATTGTCGTCACTCATATCCATAGGTGGAAGCATAGGCTAACAAAATTCACAATGTTAGCTGTAACTCTCGAATAGCATTAGGAGGTCTCTGCATTGTGCTTATCAGAACATACTTTTGAAACAATCCTTACCTCCACTTTCTCTTTAACTTTGTTGGAAGAGCCTGATTTTTTGTGCTTTTTCTTGGGTTGCATATTCTGGTTCGCCTGCATGTCCTTTTCATCCATCATTCTTGATGAGTGGTAATCCCCGTCCTTTCGGATCAACTTCAGGAAGAAGCAATGGTAGAATGTCAGTTTTCTTAGCAATGTTTATCAGTGAAACAATGATCTTGTTAGTTGTGCATGCAATCAAATATTCATGTATGAGTAAATCATATTGTATCATATCATATAATACAAGCACAATGCAAACATACATCAGTGTTTCCCAATCTGCAGTGAGTCCCACTGCAGATTTAAAGCTATAGGTGGCTATAGATTATAGGTGGTTGGTTTTCTGGTTTGGTGTTTAACTTGACTAACATAATGTCAAGAGGTGGCTAACTTTTGATTTGTTCATTAATGCAAAGTTTAGAAATCAGTGTTAGCAGAGTGTCTGGGGGACCCTGTCGTTATTTTCTCCAAACAAAGAAAACAAAGAGGCTCTTGTGGTGAGTGTGGGGCTCTGGCTGGTGTCTCTCTCACCAGGGGTGGACAGCTCCCAGCAGAGGGATGGCCCATGTGGCTGTGATGCGGCTGGCCGTTGTGACCCTGGTGCCCGTGGCTGTGGCCGTGGCTGTGCTGTGAGTGGGTCTGGTGGCTCTCAGGACTGTCCCTCTGCCCCTGGCCCAGCGGTGACATCATCTTCTTCTGGCCTGGAATGCTGTTGGCTTGCATCAGTGCCATGCTGGACAGCACTGCCTCGCAGCCCAGCAACCCAGCCTAGCAACACAAACAACAGGTCAGAGCAGGGAGAGGGGGCCACGGGACTCCTCACAGAGACAAGGAGTCAGGGAGAGACTGAGGAACAGGGGTAACGAAGAAAATGCACTGGCCCAGGACTGGGAACACAAAGACTAAAACTATGATGGTGATTCTGGAGATGAGGAGACTTCCACTGACCCATTTCATATGGTCTCGAACAGAGTTGTTGGAATGGTGTGTCATCGCCGTGGTTTGAATGCGTGTGTGTTTGGGGGAACAGAGGGGGCTTCACTCAGGATGAGGGGTGACAGAAGATACCACACCCACCCAAATCATCAGGGGCCAAAGTCTGAAAGTAGAGGCATGACAACATGAGGCTAGGATTTCTACATGTTGGAATCAGGAACTGGGATGCCAGACCAATCTGTTTAGGTTTAATCAGTCATCAAATCTGGATCCAGGCAGAAATTTAGGACCAGTTACAGACTTGAAGAAAGCCCCAATGGTTTGGTGCATGCCAAATGTTCCCATGGTCAACAAAAAACACATGGCTGTCAGGTAAAAGGATTATACTTCCATGATCAAAGAAAAGAAGGAAATCTGATGGAGAGGATGAAGGCGACAGAGTCTTTAAAAAAAAGGACATCTACCTAGATCTAATAGCCATATTAAGTTAACAAATACTTTTGGGATGAGATGACATGTACAAGTAAAAAAGGATAAGATTTCTATAATAAAATGTGTGGTTCTGTTTAAGAGGAAGATTGTTTAAACCTGCTCCAAGACAGAGATTGATATATCCTGAATTGTTTTAGGTATCCTAAAACAGAACAGCCAACATTGTTACAACTACGTCAGATTTCATTAGTGTTCTTGTCTATCCAGGTTTGGCCAAATCCTCTTGCTTAATAATCTGAAACTTGAAAGCATTTTTTGTATAGTCTGGCTTGGCTGAGTCTACATCTAGGCTAGTCATGTTTTCCAATACAAGTGAACTGGAGACAAAGTCGTGAATCATTATTTCTCTAAACTGTGAACAGTGTACGTGGATCTTGAACAACAAGCAGTTTTCATGCCTAGTTTAACTGGTTCAACAAATTATATGTATGCACCAGGAAGAGAAAGATCTGAGCTGTGCACGTTCTATACCTTCTCAAGACACTTAAAAATTCATTTTGAAAATATTAATGATTTAGATAGTATATTGTTTATATTTGTTGGTAGATATCATAGACAGATTTGTGTAGCTCTGAGTTGAGTGCTGTTTGGATGACAGAAAAATAAAGAGCTTTTTACGTACAAATACACAAAAATAAATAATCCAAGAGGTGGATGCTATCATAGAGTTCTTCTTCAATGAAAGACTTTCCAGAATTATTACTTCAATACTGTCACACCAGATGGCCTAAATGTAGAGGTAGATCTCTCTTTAATTCTATGAATTTGTATCTTGTATGCAATGCATACATGTTTTATTCCTCTATGTGCATAATTATGCTCTATATAGATGTCAGGCAGCCACACTTTATTCTCTCACATGACCTGTAGATGTGCAGCTGTGGACTGGAGTTCACGGTCCTTTTTACTTTGCCTGAAGTGGACCCGTTTGATTATTATGTGCATTTTTCCTGCACACTTGAATTTGTTCTGTCCTCTGAAGATGAGCCACAGTTTTTGATCTTCTGACAAAGTGTGCCACTACTTTATTAAATTACATTAAATTACTGTATTTTCTCTACCCCTTGAGATCCATCTTCCTTGAGACCTAGAGTTGATGTTTGGATTGCCATTAAAAACAGGTATGATCTAACCCTAACCTACAAGTATGATACAACAGCTTTAAAAAACTGCAGCAAAAACTCAGCCAGGTAGGAAATTCGTGCTAATCAAGGCAGAGAACTATAGCAGGAAAAAACAAAACTCCGCCACACCCCCTTTTTCTTCCTCCCATGGACAAAGATGAAAAAATGATAGTAGTAGGCTTTTAAGTTAAAAATAAACTCGGTGATGAACGGCTTCATCCCTGCTATGAAAAAGTGGCAACTGAAGCATAACTGGCATTATATCTTTGATGCCACTGAGCCACATAAGAGCAGGACACACAACTCCGAACTGTTCCAGGCTGGTTATCCTCCAGATAACTTTGCAGTCTGAACCCCTTAATGATAAAATTCAAAGTACACCTCAGGCATCTTAGAGAGGAATTCACTGGCAAAGATAGGCCTACAAAAGCCTGTGTAATGAACGGTGAAACTGACAAAAAAAAATTTGCATGTTACTCAAAAAGTACAGATCACACAAATGTAAATCATTCTTTGGGGTTTTGTTGCACTCTCTCATCAGGGGGCATGAGGTTTGGTGTTTTTGCAAAAGCAAACACACTGATCGGCCAAATATGATGTCCCATGATTTTAAAAATGATCCATCTACCTAACAGTAAGCTCCACATCCTACAAATGACTGAACTGCTCTATACCCTGTTAGCAAACTGAGCATCTCCGAACAAGTGATTTTTATTGGTCAATGGGACAATATCGACAGAACAATGAGGAACGCTGTTTGATAATAGCTAGGCAAGCTGATTTAGAGCTTGGGTTTAAAAACGTGAAGAATAGCGAGAGTCCACACTTGATAAGATAGAAGTAGCTAGCTTGCTAGCTAGCTAACAGTTAGGCTTTGGGACAACTCTCGTATGACTGTGTCCTGAGAACCCCCACCCCCCGCCCCAGACAACACAACAACAGCGAGGCAGGGCGTGCGGTTGAGCGCCGACTACAAAATAACAACACTCTCTCTGGCTGTAGTTGTAACAAATAAAAAGTTGTGCATTATAAAACGTGGAAGCAGTCGCAAGTAAGATGTGCAAGAAAATGGTCTGCTTACCTTTCGATCTTAAGAGTTAAGCAGATTATTATTTCTTGTCGCACTTCCAATTTTTCTCAGTTTACAAACACTGACAGGAAACGCTACCGGAAATCGTCCCGGGGGAAGGTACTGATTGGTCAGACGCTTGCTCACGTGGTTTAAGCGGGACGACTCACATTTGCGGCCATATTTGAAAGGGAATGGTGTTGGAAGCAGGCAAGAGGGAGTTCGGATATGAGTAACGTCCAAAGCCAAGTAAAGCAAAGAAAATGAATGGGATCAACAGCCATAGGCACAGTGTTCAGTGGCGTGCAGAGATTCTCTCACGGGCAAAACATTTAACAGCACCACATCCCCACAAATGGTAGGGTAGAGTTACAAGGAACACACACCCCTGGGCAGGGGAGGAATCCCTTGGGAAAGAAAATAACTGAATAAGTAAATAAATAAATAAATGGATAAATAACCAAAACCTACTTTCAAACCTTTCAAAAACTGAATTTAGAAATGACAATATCAATCAATTAGTTATTAAGTTTAATCTATCTTATTGGGCAGTTTTCAAAACATGCATAAAAGCCCACATTTACAAAGAAAAAAAAAACGTGAAGGATAACATACATTTTGCCACCTGGTTACACAAATAAATACATAATCCGTGGGTTACCTATCAAAACAGATAAAGGTATTCTGCACTAATTGAGGTATTGTTAAATAGAAATGAATTGTAAACTAAACTTCTCAATCTAAAAACACCTTGAGTTGTGTATTTCATTTGATGGATCAGTAATTCTATGGAAATAAAATAAGTTATGTAGGTAACCAATTTGTTGACTGCTACTACAACTACTACTGCTGCTGCTACTACTGGTAGAATTAATAATAATGATCATGAAGGTACAACAGCGACATAATTTATGCTGACAACTATGTGAGTAAATCAAAAGTTCACAAATAAATTAAAGTAAATTAAACAACGGTATAACTGCATTACAATGTGCATATGTTCTATAACCTATACATTATGGATAAAATAGCTGACATTCCCCATTAATAAGGGTAATATTTCCATCTATCTGAACTATTGCCATAGTTACATTATACTAGGCAGACAAATCATAGCAAATTAACAACAACAACAACAACAACAACAACAGCAACTGAACATCTCTATTAGATATGATCCTGTGTTCCCTATGCTGGAGAAATTTTCCTGACTGTGAGCAAGCATGTGAGCTTTAGCATTCTCTACAGCCTCTTTTGGATGGGATACTTTCTCCACGATAGGTGCAGTAGGGTAATTGTACTTATTAATTGAGCTATTCATTCATTTTAATCCTGTCCAGAGTGACCATGCTGATGATTTCCCCCTTCACCCCAGTATTAATTTTGGCTCCAATTACTGAGCGCACACTGAGTGCTGTGCTGATTCTATTCCTGTCTGGAGAGATACCACTGTGTTTCAATCTATTTGCAGATGATGGTGCCAGTTGCACTAGTTCCTATTGCCAATGCAAAGCCAATGATGAAAGCCCAAGTGCCTCAGACAAGTATGGCAGTCAGACTGAACCAGGTGGCAATAAATGATGTGACCAACCTATTTGGCATCCACAGGCTGAAGACTGTCTTTCTTCTAAATTTCATCAAAGAGGGATATGAGAAGAAATCTGTTTAGCCTATGGGTTTTGGAGCCTTAAATGATAGTCACTTACCAACAATAGTTTTCTCAATCCACCACACTGACTGCTGCAACCACAAAGGCTAGTTAAGTGTGGTCATTCGGGCTCTTATAGACCACACTTGGAATTTCATGGACTTTGATGCTGGGTGGCCTACAAAATGTCATGTCTTTGTTTGTGAAAATTGTAAACTTTGCATATAGCTGGACACTATTTTTCCTGCTTTCATCAAGTCCATTTAAAGCATGGACATCCCTGTCCTTGTAGTGGCTGACTATACCTACAGTTTAAGTAAAACTGTTTTGTAGCCCACAGTTTAATGGCCACACAGAGTTTTAAATGAAAGCTTGAGCAGAGCTTGCATCCATCTGTCCATCCATCATTTGGCCACCTGAACTATAGGTGGTGCTGGCTTAGGAAAAGAAAGGATTCAAAACAAAAATGTTATTCTGTCACATGGCATTAGTCTCACATATTGCTGGAAGGCAAAGGTGTTTGATTGTCAAAACAACCACCATCACCACCACAACAACAACAACAACCAAAACGGTAAGACAGCAGTTATTCACCAAAGGACCAACCTTCTGTTCAAAAATGGTCCCATCCCTTTTCCTTGAACAAACTTATATTTCAAATGAAAACATTTATGTTTTGTAATGAAAGGTTGGAGTCATTTTTATTTTCTCAAATAAGCATAAATTAAAAAGTCCAAAACTGCTCTAATAATTATTGGTCTATAAGGTGAGTTCAGCAAGCTGGTTCTTAATATGAGAGCAAATGTCTCTCATAAAGAAGTAAAAATATTTTCACATAAAAAGAACAAACACCTAATTCACAGCAAAACTTCATCTTGTTTTCTTACTAATTGTGACTAATAAAAGTTTTTCAAGAACTGTGGGAGAGCGGAAGTGGGGGAGTGGAAAATCGGTTGCGGGTTCGGAAATTCAAATTGTTTCAGCGGGCTCGAGGTCACTGTATCATCCTGTGGGTCGTCACTTGTTTAGCATGTTTAACAACAAAATGGCCTGAAGAATATGATAGTGGGGCAAAACAAAATAAAAGTGGCGAGACTGAACAAAACTGCGGAACCAGGATTTATTAAAAAGGATCCCAAAATTGTCCTGTATTTTCAGTCTGCTGGACCCTCATCCAGTCAGCTAGGTGAGCCTGGAGAGCCCAGCTAGCCAAACTTAGAACAGCTAACTTTCATACTACAACTCATAAGGAGAGGGAAACTCCAAATGTAATATTTCCAAATGTTGATATTGCTTTCCGACTCTTTCTGTTATCTTGCAGTGGCAAAAAGTTATCTTGCAGTGGCAAAAAATAGACTGAGGTCAACAATGGATCAGAGGACACTAGCTAAATTACTCATCAGCTAAATCAGCCCTAATGTCCACAGAATATGGCATCCTCCGCAAAATGGATTTTTACCTGCCTTACAAAGGACTTTTCTACATGGGAAGCAAGAAGGAAGAACTTCTAAAGGTAGGAACATCTTTTTGTTATAGTGCTATTTCTATTTTGGTTGTTGCCTGTAGTGTGTTGATTTGATGGCTGCAATGGATATGTGCAAGATAATTGGGAGTGTCATGTGATTACTGATGCTGTTTGTTGGTGCTGAGAGAATGCACCACACTGCAGTCTGCTGCTGTTGAATTTATGTCAAAGCATGCCTGCACATGATTGCCGTTGTCAGCTTGCTGGTTGGCTGTCAAAATTCCTGTGTAGCCTACTTGTGTGTTCTCATGTGTGTGCAGGGTTGAGGGGCCTTGCTCCAAATGCCTCACAGAATTATTTTATGTTTTTTTTCTGTTTATGGGATGGATGTACACTGAGAGTAGCCTAGGGGCCTCTGGTACTGAGCACTTTAGTCTGGCACTGGTGTCACTGGTCCTTAAAGTGGAGGTCTGACAAGTCTGACAGCTGTCAAAGTGTAGGCAGCTGTGTTGAACCTTCATTTGCTGGGCAATCCGCTCCCCCTCCTTGCCGATTGTTGCCTTCTACTTGATGTTTCTCACTTATGTTGGAGCCAAGCCCAGGTTTTTGCATCTGGTTTTAAAATGTGATCTACAACAGTGTTTTATTAGACTACAACATACTGTATTTTATAGACAAAGCAAAAATACATACTTTCATGCCTTTACCTATAGTGGTATGTCTGGATGATGGCAGGTCCATACCAGACCTTAGACTCTCATCCTTACTGAAGTTGTATGCCATTGCTGATATGGATTTCCCTCACTGGTTTGATTGTCCCCATCTGTTCTATCATGTGGTTTTGCAGATGATGAACCGGAGACTCAGACAGAGACACCAGACAAATTTAAGAAAACCGTTAAATATGCGGAGTTGTTATGGCAAAAGTTTAAAAAAAAAATCAAACTTGATAAAAAAAGGTTAGTTTATCATCAAAGCTGCTGATGTGTGACCCTCCTGGGATTGGTCATTTGTGTTACAAACTGCTAAAAATAGGGCTGCCACTAGTTAACACATTACTCAAATACTGACTATATTTGGTTTATAGAAAGCACTTGATGTTTCTTGGAGAGGATTTTGTTTCTTGGAGAGCTACAGTAAATTAAGTTAGTCATCACTCAGCCAGATGCACTGGATGTAGTGTTAGGCCAACACAAGTGGTCTTTAAATAATGTTGTCCAACAATCTTCTCATTAATTAAAATCATCTTACCCTCATGAAATGATATATTGTTAAAAGCACATTAAGACATTGAGCTATTGGTCTTTTTATGCCGTGGACTACTTCTCAGATTTGTATTTTACATCATAAGATGAATATAAAGCAAAAGTTCAAAATGTCAGCATGTTATTCTTAATATTAGGAAGCATCTTAAACATCTAAGACAATGAATAGCTATAGCATCATTGTGATATACTACAGTTTAATTTCTGTCTTAGCCATGAGACAGATTCTCATCCTTTAGATGCCTACTTTGGTCCTAAGTATCTCCTTTCAGCAAGAGACACTGATTACTCTTTTCATCGACTTCAGAAGCTGCCTCTGTGGCCTTAAATAATCCCTAAATAGTAGTGGTTGTGGCTATAAATCCACAGCACCCAACCTCTACAGGGCGTACTCTGGATTTCCAGTCTTGCTGTCCAAGCTGGCTGCTGGCTCAGTGTATCTAAACTTCTTCCTTTCATTTGCCTCATCTACTGCATCTTCCCATGGCACTAGTGAGTTATGTTAAAAATATGAAACATCAGTTGCTCACATGCAACTGGTCTCCCCAGTTGCATGTGAGCATAAATTAGGCATGGTTTAGCTGTCACGTCTCATGAATTTTGAACAAAAGTGTGATTATGCTGTTCTAAAATTACTGTGAAGCACTGCACTTTATAGCCTCAAACAAAGACAATGCACAATTGTATAAAAAACAATACAGAAAGAACAATGTTCAACAATTTTTAACAAATATTTTTAAACTAATAACTTATTAACGAATACCTAAATAATAATTTTAAACTTTAAATAGTACTGTTCCATCAAGCTATATAATTTTTGAACAGTTGTGTAGTCAAAGGTGTGCTTATCAGGTTTATCAGGTGTTCTCCAGTGGCCTCCAGCTTATACCAAATCCAGAAACTGTGCCAATCAAAATTGAGATGTGCACAGAACAGAAAGGTATGAGACCGGGTGAACAGAAAAGACAACCACACATCTGCATTTTCTACGACTGTATACCAAGAGGATGTTGTGTATCCCACTTCAAAACCAGTTTTACTAGTTATGATTCTCCCATGGCCTTGAATAACCCTGTATGTGAGGGCAGATGGAATGAGATTAGCTCCAGTCATATTTGTTTTTCATCTCTCTAGTTCATTAAGTGTCAAGGAGGAATCTGGTACTTGAACTTGAGTAAACAGAACTCAAAGTTTATACAGCAACTTAATAAAGGGAATTACAACTTCCATCCACAAACTTAGACATGTATACATAACATACTCAAGTATACTCAAGTACAGACGCAGCATTTAAAGATTGTGAAGTTAGGGTTCATTTGAAACCTCTTTGGCATCTTTTTCACAGGGATTTTGAAGGCTTCAGTCAAGAAGACTTAGCCCTCTGAATGGCTAGTAAAAAGGTCATTACAAAAAGTTAGCTGGTCCCATGTTCTGCACATCTGCTGTTGTTAGAAAGGTTTAACACAATCAAAAGATTGCACATTAAAAGGCTGAAAACAGAAATGTATATGTAGGCTACATGAAAAGGAGACTATACTTGCCACATCCATGCTCCTGAAAAGTTACTGAATCCCTTATCAGATCAAAGAAATTAATAATTAATGGCATCTGGGATGAAGGGACAAATGGGAGAAACTATTAAAGAATAGGCTTCTGACATAGAAATATCAAAGAAAGACACTTGACCTGCACTGATTTTGTCCATTCAATTGTAATTGAACCGTAATTAAAAAACAAGATATACTATATACAACATTTGATCAAAGTAAATTATTTACTCTCTGTATTAATCAGCTAAAATCCTATTTTGTTGTCAGATCAACTGAATATTGATCTGACTGGAATGTTAATGTGAAGTGTCAGTTTTCTGACAATTTTGTTCCCATACTGTATTTACTTTAACATGACATATGTTTACATTTTTTCTAGTTTGTTTGGAGTTTGTAGGTCATGATAACGACCACTAAAGTTTGCAAGAGGATGAAAATCAATGTTACACACACTGTTTCAAGAAGGATATTGTTTCTGACTTAATGATAGAAAAGACTAAAACAAAGATTTTGCCTCTTGGAAGCCAATCTGATAAAGCATTTTCTGGGCAATGTTATTGTAACACAAGACTGCCATGTCATAGGAAGTAGTATAAGTAGATGATTGTCCATGTTATAATGTCTTTGAATAAAAAAATCTCATTTGTCTCAGGGAGTAAATCCAAATAGTCGCAAAGCCTTGGGATGTTGTTTCTTTCCTGAGTGTCTCCACTCAGTGTCTCCAGGATGAAAATCACATTATTAATTTACATAAAAGAAATTCCCTGAGGAAGGAAGTTCAATCAGCGGCAGTCATCTAGGCAGATGCCAGACAGTGTGGGGCTCAGCTGGTCTCCAGTAGAAAGTCAATGCTTTCAGGTGGCAGTGCCCAGTCACCCTGGCTGAGCAGGGAGTGCAAGTTGCCAGCTGTAGCATTTTTCCTCTGGCAGGTAGACCAGTAGCGCAGCATGGCAAATACTCGCTCCACGTGATTGTGTGGATGGTCCTCCTCAATCTGCTCCAACTTCACAGAGGAGATGCTCAGTGCCAGTCTACCAATCTCTTTCCAGGATTTCCCAATAGCACGAGCCACCATCATCAGCTGCTTCTCCTTTATTAAGTTAGAGCCTGTGCAATCAAACATGGAAAAAACGAGGCAGCTCACAGTAACTAACTCTTTAAAATGCTTTGAAAGGAAAAGCATTGAGTGTAATAGGTAACTCACCATTCTTGCATATCTGTTTAGAAGGAGGGGTCTCTTCTGAATCAAGAGCTTTGTTTCTCTTCCTTGTTGTTTCTGTTTCATTTTGTAAATAGTAAAAATAACAACAAAAACACCCATATTTAATATACCGAAATATAACAATATCATATTTTTAGATTGTAATACTGTACACACTGTTTTTGTCTACCTGCAGACAGCGGGTTGAGGGGCAGGTCTTTGAGAAAATCGAGCATAGGGAAAGTATCCTGCAGGTCCTTTTCCTTCAGTAGTTCCAGTAGTCCCAGTGCAGCCTTTTGCCCTCTCTGGATGACATGGTCCAGAAGATCTCTCACCTTGTCACTAGGGACAGGGAGAGCTTTCACCTGCTGGTAGCCATGGAGAGACAGTAGGCAGCGAGAGTCTGCATGCTGCAGTACAAAGTCAGCATCAGCACTCAGGATGTCGATTAGCTTAGCCTTCATGCTTCTCAGTAGCTGGATTTCTCCAGCTGGTTCCTCAGCCATGACTGAAGGTCACTAAACATCAGCACCTGAAAAAAATGACTGATGAAATTGTAAATCTCTGTAGTGCAGGCATGTATGAAATCTGAAATAATCACTGAAATAAGGTAGAACAACAAATATTCAACAAATTATTGGCAGATCAATAGGGCTAAGATCATTGCAGAAGATTTTTTCCCCATTTATCAGTCTCTGATTCTCATTGCTGTATACTGAATTTGAAAAAGTGTCCACTACAGATTTACAGAGTTACAGAGTTAAATGACTGAAAAGACTAAGTTCCTAGCAAATACTTTTTATTACACAGATTTATGTATTATATATTATCCATTACATTACAACCCAGACTCTTGCGACCTTTGTTTTGTGATTATGTTTCTTAACTTAAATAGCAACATATATATTTTCATGTTTAATTTAGGTAATGGCCAAAAACGTCTGAGAAATAGTTAAAATTCAAGGCGAATGTAGGACTACAGCTTTCTCCAATGAGTGGCCATTACTGATAAGTAATACACACTGTGATATATATATATCATATAGATATAGATATAGATATATAGATATAGATATATGTATAGGTGCAGAAATTAAAACTGGATTTATATTTACCTACCTATTTATTTATCTATCTATGGAGGCGCTCAGTGGAATACGATGACTAATTAAAATGTGTATAACCTTTAATACTACAATAGACTTCTGGTATAAGTGCAAATTTATATAATAATGCTACATTATTTATGAACATTGTGCACCATTTGCGTTTTGTTCCACACATTAGTATATCGGCTCCCATTCACTTTTGACAGAGCAGTACCAAGTTTAATATCTTGATATCGCAGTAGAAGGACGAGTTGCGTACACCTCCAGTCACACACAGCATCGGTGACTTGTTTGTTTAGCTTCAGAAGCACTTTACCCAGTTTACTCTTCTATTTCTTTAGCTTTGTTTGTGTAACAAAATGTATCTCCATCAGACTGGTGAATACATCGCCAAAACGATTTTAAACAAACAACTAAGTCGAGGCTCTTACCATCCACTCTAACAGCTGTGTGACTATAAAAGACACGAACAACAGTATCTCAAGCTTTTCCGTATTGTTGCCGCTTTATTTTGTTATCTGTGAATTGAATTCTTCGTCTTCTTCTTTGCTGTTTTAAGACAGCTGTCGTACCTTATCGTTGCATTACTGCCATCTTCTGGGCTTCATCGTTGTAGACTCAATGTACAATACTTTTTGTGAGTTTTGGACAGACTGTTGTTACCACCAGCCCTTCACTTGAGTGTACTGCCATCCACCGATGGGAGGATTTAATTGCACTACGCTGCCTTGTCTTAATGAAATTGGGAATTGGTGACACCTGGTGGAAATGCATATACAGTGCACTGTTAATTGCACAATTATCTGTGACTGTGAGGAGGAAAAATACAAAATATTTAAATGCATATCTGTACATGTAGTTATTTTTTTTTTTTTTGGGCTGTTTTTACCTTGTCCTCTGTATCTGTCCTGTTTAAATGTCTGAGTATGGGTGAGATGCCATCTCTCTTTTGCTGCTAAACAAATCTACCTACGGGTACGAATAAAGTCAACTTGAACTTGAATTATTGTGTATTTAAGGACCACCCCAATCCTATT
>OMLF01032232.1:10078-31788 GCA_900302615.1 Holocentrus rufus
AAACTTTAGAGAGAAAACACTGCATGACAGTATGCACGTTTTTGTGTGTGTGTGTGTGTGTGTGTGTGTGTGTGTGTGTGTGTGTGTACATCACAATCCTGCTCTTCAGATGGTGAAGAGGCAGATGGGGGTGTCTACCTGAGTCTGGGTGAAGATCTGGGCTTTCTGGCACTCCTCCAGGCTCGGGGCAAAGTTGGCCATGACGTGTTCCTCTGTCCCAATCATCTGCACTATCTCCTGGTCGCTCTCTACACCCATGCCCTGTTTAAATGAGATCCAAATTGTATGTAAGTTCTGAATTACACAGATATAACAGTGTGTGCGTTCAACTGAGATGAAAGATGACTGCAATTTTATGTTTGTGTAATCAGATAAGGAGAAGCCGGGCAGATAAGGCCGCGCTGCGGGCAAACGGAGCGAGAGCTGGGACAGGACGTGTGAGGAGTGTGTGCACAGGGAGGGAGAGGTGAGCTGCCAGTCGTAAGGTTGCCTGACATTTGCTTATGGAAATGTGCAGCTGTGGGAACCGATCTGACCGTCCCGCATCGAATCTAAGACTGTGCAAAACAGGAAGACGCCGGGATTGAAGTCACTGAGGATGCACGGGCGCGCGGCGAAGCGACCGGGCGGGCGAATGTGTCTCATGGAAAGTGACTTCAGTGCGCAAGAGTGTGTGCAGAGTTGACGTGCTTGGAGAGACTTGTCCTGAGGGAGGGGGGGGGTTAATGATGCCATCTGGCTGACTGACATTTTCATCGAGAGCAATGGCTGACATGTAAAACTGAATCTTTTGAACAAGTACTGACTTTTAACTTTTGCTTTATGATAACTAATCCTGTAACTGAATACGTGTCAGTCATGCAGTCAAAGAGAAGAGATTATTATAATAAAGTCCAAAATTACAAAGGATGTGAAGCTACTTTAGAGACAGAGATAAAAACTTCTTCTGTAACTTCTGGACAACAACAGCCTCATCAGGCTTCACTGTTAATAGCATCATGAAATGGTCTCACAGCTCCCCCTAGTGGACAAATGTTTTTGCTGCTGTGTGTGATCACATTACGGATAATAAAAAAAGAATTTCACCTTGAATACAATGGCGATGGGGGCGTCCTCTGATAGCGTGTTGTGTCTCAGATAGAAGCGCCCCTGCTTCACAATAATATTAGTTCTGCTTTTCTTCTCGTGGGTAGAGCTGCAATCAGAAAGCAAGGCCGTGAAATCAGAGCGGAAGAGACAGGAGGCCTGGTGACGAGCGCATCACAAAACAGCATCACAAAAAGGTGAAAACTGGGAAATTATTAGGAAGTACAATAATATATTAAGTAATATACAGTAACATACAATAATATTAAAATAGATGTCAGTCACAGTTACAACCGTGCAATTTTTTTTTTATTTTTCCCATCACATCAGACAGGAATGAGACACTTTTGTAAACCTGTTTGCTGTCATCATGTTTTACACCACTGGCTCTCCATCCTGGTCCTCAAGGAACAGAGAATTGCTGTTTTTTTGTCCTACTGGTTAAGTAATCATGTTCACTTGGTGTCAAGAGTGTAAAGCAGTCTCTCTGTTCAGACAGCTAAAATAAAAACCAGCTCTGAGTCCTGTGGACCAGGATTAAAAACTTTTGATTTACAGCATTTTAGAAGATCATTTTCTACATTCTGTGTTTTCTATTTATTGAGCAGCATCTACTTGATACCAGAACTGAAATTCTTATTACAATGGAAATTTAACCTCGAGCATGAATCTTCACACCGGCAAATTTTCACAAAGCTCCTACATCTCCTCTCATATTCAGCACTTCATCTGGTCCACTACAACGATTTTGGTGAATCATGTCAACATCCGAGGAAAAATATGTGGTTGGGTACACTTATGGAAATAGATTTCTTCCACATGTTAAGACTTTCTGATCTAAAAATCAAAAGCCTGTCTTACATGGATTATATAATCGCAATTATATAATGTACTCTGAAATAACATTTTGTTTGCTGGCTGTATCTTGTAAAATCACAAATTCAAACAGCTGGTGTTTTCATCCATAAAGATCTGATGTCTTTACCTGGTAACAGAGGCTCCAACCGCACCCTTCCTGTCCTGCTCCACAATGATGCGATTCTTGGACAGCTGCTCCTGGATCAGAATGACTTTCTCCTGACCTTTTACAATGAAGTAGCCGCCTGTGAATAAATCAGAGACAAAGCAATCAAACCACCACCAAAAAGAGTAATCCATTTTTAAGATCTTCCTTCCTTCTATTTACAGAGTTCCCACACTATATCAAATGTAAAACACCCTGACTTTTCCATGACTTTCCATGACCTATACACAGGTACCATGACATTTTGTTCCTTGACCAAAATTTTAAAAGCATTTCCGAGGTCTTATTAAAGTTCATCATTCTGTTTTATTTTGAGGGGGAAATGACAGACAAAATTCCATGATATTCCATCACTTATTCCAAGAATTTATTAAATCCCCTAACTTTCCCTGTCTGGAATAGACTTTTCAAAATTCCATGACTTTCCAGAAACTCCATGACCGTTTTTAGCCACCGATGCCCACGTGGATTTCGAGAACAGGTTAGGATGATCACATGTTGACTCTTTACCTGGATCCAGAGGACATTCGTTGAGTTTAGAAAATTCCATTGGTGTCTTTCCTGTGAGGACACAGTTCGAGCTGCGCAGCATAATGGGCATCCTGGGAAAAACAAAATTAAATATACTGATCAGAAAAACAGTACACAATACTAACTGGAGAGGATGAGACACTGTGGGACATGAAAGTCAAGGAGAAAGAGAATTACCTTCCGATGGGCAGTGCATTGCGGATGATTCTCTGACTGCCTCGAGTGTATTCAATGTCCACTGTGATGGACGCTGAGTACGTCATGTCTCTCAGGCGGCACTGGTGGAAACAAAAGGGGCATCTGATGAACTGGATCTCAAAGGGTGAAGTGAAATATACAGCATTTCTGACATTGTTGCCTTGACAGTGGATTATTTTTCCTTGGACAGTATTTTTACACACTGCAGAAATTTCTCAGACAAAGTGAAACTTCAGACATCTTGTTAAAAACAAGCAAATACTTCAAAGATGAAAGATTAACATTTTCCTCTCTGTTACAGAACAAACCAAGCTCACCTCATGAGGAGAGACTGGCCTAGTTACATTGAAACTCTCCTCAACATCAGGCATGCCAACATAAATATTGAGGTATCTGGAAGGAAAGTATTTCAGTTACTATGATTACACACCATGTCAAAAAGTTATTTTTGTGCATAATAATGCTTTGGATCATTATTACTTCAGGTGGTGGCAGAGGAGTCAAATTAATCTTGACTTACTTGAGGTACCACATCGGATCAGCATCACTTGTGATCTTTTCATTTGCCTTCATAATCTTCTTGATCTGTAAAAGATTATACCAATATCACACAGACATAGATATAGACAGCACTGAATCAACTTTAATTGAAAACTCGTGCTATTATCATAGTTTACCTCCACATTGATGAAATAGTTGAAAGAGTCGATGTGCTGCTTCACTAGCCCCTTCACCTAGCAAATAACAGAACAGCCAAAAGTTTAAAAATTGAGAGAGACGCACTCTGAAATGAGTTGTACATAATCTGATGTATGATGAAATTAAACAAATGGCTGGAGTTCACAGGAATCAGTGCTCAGGCAGCCTGTTACCTTCAGGAAAGCTGGTAACAGCTTCCATTTTTCCTGTCAAAAAAACAAACAAAAAACATAAGGAATGTGTTGGCAGATAATGTAGTTAACAATCAGGGAAGTCAACCGCTTGCCTTAAACATTCACCAGTAGCAAAGCGTTTATCTTTAACAATAAAACCTACTGAGTGACAATCTTGAATGACAAAATATTTGAACATGAGCCACAGGATAAATATTATTTCACACCGTAATGCTGCTTATTACAGATCACTGTGTGGTACGTGTTATCATTCAACCCGGTTCGTCCTCCACGTTAGCTTCCAGTACTCGTGGTTTGTAACGTTGCTGTTTTATTTCTACAAAACTCACCGCCACCGTGTTGACAGGAGCCGCGAGCTCCTGGGGCGTCATGTCCCCAAACTCCCCTCCAAGTATTTCCATGGCTGTCGGTATTTATCAGCAGAAAATACGTAAAATTGTGCACATACTGTCAATGTTTATACAGGTATCGGAAGCTACTTCGACATGCGTCCCTTCTGGTGTTACACCGAAAAACGTCCGTGTGCAGCCGTGGACTCAAAACACCAGACTGTGTTCCGCACGTGGACGTGATGTTGTTAACGTGCTTATAATCAGCTCTCTATAATAAGGAGAGTATATTGATAGTTGGCCATCTATAATACAAGAAATAAAGAAAATAAAAATATAGATTATGTGTAGAAAATATAGATTAATTCCTCTAACACATAGCAGGTATCTGTATAATTACATTAATCAATATAAATTAACTTTATTACAAAGGTTAAATAAAACAAGACAATCGATTTCATTTTTTATTGACACTGAAACATAAACAAATGTGAAATGTAAAAATACAATAGCAAGAAAAAGAAGGGTACATGTTATTATATTTTTAATGATCATGCATGCTGACTATATAAAAGAAAAAAATAAAAACCCTTGCATAGGTTTACGCAGTTGAACCACAGTCTGTTTGTGCCATATTTCTAAGCATAATCTATGAAGACGTAAATGTCACCGGGCATCAAAAATGAAATCAGTGGCAAGTCCTTAAAGCCTGCTACTCTCTTTCCTCCAGTTTAGTGTGAATGCTGCCTAAAATGTCTGCTGTTGCTGCTGAGCAGTTTTGGGTACGCTGTCCCGAGGGAACGTCCATGCCTGATAACCACCAGCTCCGTCTGGCACTGGTCAATGTTCACCACCACTGTGGTGCTTCTTTCTGTGTTCATGAGGAAGACGACGGTGAAGAGGGCCATCTCAAACTCTGGGCTGGTCCCAATGAAGGCACTGCCAACGGGCTTCACCAGACCATGCCAGCTGAACTGGAGATTCAGAACGTGGTCGTCTTGATCAGGCTGTGAATGAAGACAGGAGATCAATAACTCAGCAGGAAGGAATAACATCTGACACCTGAGTGCAATCAGAGTGCAATTAGACTGTTTTACTAGCAGGACAGGGCAATATACTGATATTATATCGATATCGTGATATGAGAGTAGATATCTGGGATTTTGGATATCGTAATACTGCCATAGGGCATAAGTGTTGTCTTTTCCTGCATTACAGCAAAGGGATGCACTTTTCTGAGCTGATTAAACTGTTTCAACTGTCTGTTATTTGTCTCTTCCTGTTTGGTCATCATATCCACAGTAGTAATGACTGTACAGACAGCCATCCCTTCAATATTGTCACAATTCCAATATTGAGGTACTCGGTCAAAGATATTGTGATATTTGATTCTCTCCCTTCCACCCAACCCTACTTACCAAGTCGTGGTCCCTGGCCTTGTATCCTTTGTAGTCCAAGTGCCTGTTCTTTTCCTGCAGGTAGAACTGGATCCAGTTGTGGAAGCCAATGATTTCATTTCCAGCTTTCGTCTCTCCGACGAAGACGTGCTCGAATCCACAGGAGTCCACACTGTTGAAAGAATGTGTTCAGAAATCCACTTATGTCACACAAAGTAAAAACAACTCAGGACATTCGTATCCTCTAAAGCCTTCTGATGCTCATGGTGCACTAAGAAGTTGTGTGGTCTTACCCTCCATTTCTGTCCCTGTGGTACATGTGGAACCAGATTAAGTACAGCTGACTCTTAAACTGCCTCAAGTCAGAGCTGGCCTGGCCTTTGATTACCAGGTACCTATGAGCACGCTGTGAAGGAATCACAAATACAACATTCATATCAATACAAACTGGAAAGATTTCAAAAGGATTTCACACAAAATAACAGATCAAATGAACAAAGTCACACTTTTTAACAATGTACATACACATTTTAACAATATACCATTTGAATACAAGACCTACAGATGACTTGAAAAATTAGATACTCGCTGAGAATATTTTTAATGAACTGTATGTAATATTTTGGTGGTATGTACATATAAATTATATGAAACTTGTTTTCAATGCTTATACTACTGCATTTCTTCAAAAAACTATAGACCTTTATGGTGGGTCTGAGGAAAAATAATTTCACTACAATTTTGGGATTGTTTTAACACACAATAATAAAAAATAATAGAAACAACTTCTTCCACAGATATACAGCTTAATGGTTTGAAAATAAAATCTTATGGATGACATCTACATCCGGCATGATGAGTTTGAATTCCACAGGGTGAATGAAAAATTGCGTATTTCTCCTCAGGAGAAGGTGCCTGGAGACCTTTTGTCCTGTAGTGCAGCTACACTATTACAATCAGGTCTGTCGAACAAATGTGCCTTTCTTCCAAAATCGACAAGCATGTCCACATGTTCTCAGCGATCGTGTTTGGGGAGCCCAGAGAGGCCGAGCCAAAACAGCATTCCACAGCTGCACTCAGCCCAGATGTTTTAGATATACTATTGTTTCCTTCCCAACATCAGGAGCCGATGCATTCAATGACACAGTGAGACAGGAAGAGACAAAACTCCCTGTGGAGTTCCTGCTGCTCAGACCACAAAATGTAGCCAAAGAAAACGACAGACCTGATAACAATTTGAACCAAAAAGTCAGCAAGAAACAAAGTAACCAATTTACAAGGCAGAAACCCAGACTGATCACCAAAAGAAACAGGTGTAATAAATGAGGTATGCATGCAGCAATAACGGGAAATATTTGATTTATTATGCAATAATATTCTTAAGGCATTGTGTGTATAAAATTAAACACTAGTAAAAGTATCTGAACTGTAAAAAATGCTATTGGTTGTAACATGTTGTGACAATATTACCTTCATGACCTCTGTCTGCAAGACGGCATCCAGGAAGAGATTGTTCTCTGTCAGCTCCTCTGTGGTAACTTGTTCAGACACGCCTGTTGACCGCACATAGTTGTCCAGGAGTTTCATGAAACCTGCAGGCACAGTTATTCCATCCATCATTATGTCAGTGGGAACCCAAATTATCTATGTAGGGTTACTGAAAGGCATGGAGAGAATATATAAATTGTTATCCAGTGTGTTGCAAAGCACTCACGGGAATAAGTAGTTATGGCCTTCATTTTGGTCTCATTAACACTGGAAAACAGAGCCTGTGAGGCATGGTCCTGCACAACATGGCTGCCTTGGCTTACAAATCCAGCTTTACCCTGGAGAATTCAACCACAAAAAACACTTATCTTGGTGTGAACATGGGGGAAAAAAAGCTGTCGTGAAAACAATCAAAAAAGTTATGTTTCATACTTGAACAGAGATGGTGTAGTCTATCCCAGGCTTCATGCGATTCACATCCAGCCTCCATAGCTCATTGAAAAGATTGGACAGTTCCTGGTTTACAGTTGGCCTTAGAAGTGGAAGCAATTAACAACAAAAAGTGACCCAATATGACACAAATGACGAGCTGTAAAATGCAAGGAGAAAATTTAATACTGTACCTTGATGCATACAATTCATGGACAACCACAGCAAGCAGAAAGACATATCCACAGATCCTGTGTGTTACATAACATTTGGAGAAGTCAGGTAAAGTAGCAACACGACCACTACAGAAAGTTTTCCCCATTTTTAATACGGGGTACATTAGATGAACTAAACGGCCTAAACAACATTTTTCCCACTTTTTAATTACAAGAAAAATTGCAACACTCATGTTGTTCTCGTGAGGTTGTCTAATTAATCTCCAAAACTCAACTGGAAAAAGTAAATAAATATAACGCCAAGATGATTAAATAATAAGGTAATGAAAACACACCTTGTACCCATGGTGCTTCTCGTAAGCCTCCACTCCGGAGCAGACTATGCAGTTATCCTACAGCGATCACTTGGCTTTTACTGCCGATGCAGTGGGCAGCAAACAAGAATCAGGGTGCAGTCGCCCCAACAAAAGGGTCCCCATGAAGTACGCATGCGCAAATCTAATAACAACAAAGTGCCCCGAAGTGATGCCAGAGGGCCCTTCGCTTCACTTCCCTGAAACTACAACAGTAGAACTTGGAGTGGTTATTATTTTATTAAACAGAACTTAACTAAATTGGAAGGGAAAATGTTCAACAAATAATTTATTTTTAGCCTCTGATCGACATATTGTGTGCCTGTTGTGATTGAAACTGTGTTGAAACTGTTACAGGTGTGCGACAGTGGTGCGTATAGATATAAAACAGAAAAAAATGGAAAAGTAAATAAATAATTTTGCTGTAGTGACTATGTAAACACTTTCCTAAAACCACTGTTATATGCAAATATTGGGTTGTAAACTGGTGAATCTTAAAACTCGGAATCACAGGACAATACTAGAGTTCATTAGTTTGGATGTTATGTGAGCTCTTAAATTGGAAATACTATTCAATGCAGTTCTTAAGAGAAAAAAACAAACTCCAAATCAGTCTGTATATGTACCTACACGTTTCTACAGCGCGCATTTAACACTAGGCTGTAATACATGTATTTCATGGTGTCACTGAAAGGGAGCTCAGCTATTTGGCTCTAACTGGAAAAAGTCAGGCATACTTTCCAGGCAGCAAAAAAATGTCAATATGGGTGAGTGGGAATTTTCCTAACATCACAGTCTATCTTCCAGAACATGTTCATAAAACTTTTCCTGAATTTTTTTTAATGTTGTCCTGCTTTTATGGGTAGCTTTCAAAAACAGGCTCCCTAACATTATACTTGTTTCCTAGATAGGGTGTTAATTCTAACAGCCCAAATATCTATTTTTTTTTTGACCAATGCACCTGCAATTGAGGCATCAATTTGATCTATGTGTTTACTTACCAAGTGGTTATCAAAGACTACAATTATATAAAGTCTGTCCTTCCCTTTTACAGCCTAGTTTTATGTAAGGTCACATTTGGACTGCTCCTCTTGCTGTGGTTTGTGGGAGGAGTTGATAACTTCCCTATGATGCAGCTTGTCCCTTGTCTGTAAGATCAACTAGATGACTTAACCATGTAACTGAAAAATAACCAAACCGGTTTAAATTATTTTATTGAACTTAAAAATGGATAAACGTAAAAAACACAGTACAAACTATCTTCTCAGGTGTGGTAAAGGGTTGCATAACAATATTACTCTGAGACAACCTTGCAATATTTTATCTCACAAATCTGAATATGCCATGACACATTTCCAAAAATAATCATATATCAGCAATAAGATTCTATTGAAAATCCATTTGTAGTAAAAATACAAGAAATGACAAGCTTTTATTTTAATATTTTGAATTTCAATACCATGCGATGATATATTCATTAGCCATTGTACTGTGATATGTATTGGTGCAAATGCATGCAAAATATTTCTGGGGTGTGAAGAACTGTAAAATGTTCAGGATAAGGTTAAGTATGAGACATCTTCCACTTAATCAGAAAGGCTTACATATTTTGTAGAAAACGTAGCAGCTGTTTCGGTGTTGTTACTCTACACTTCTAGAAAAGGGAAAATCTGCACAGCTCATTATTTCTGAATAAAGTCCATTTCTTTCCCAATATTTCTATAAACAAGAGGCAATTTTAAAAGACATATATTAACTCTTTATTGTGATTTTCTAGGTGTAATTTATCTCCTGGGTCCTGGTGAAACCATGAACAGGAAGACGCCAGTATGTAAATGATGAGAACAAAATAGCTCCAGTAACCAGCTGGCAGGCGAACAGTGGTGTTGCCCTACGTTTTCCCTCCATCGTCAAGAGGACCGTTGAAATTGAGCGACATTTCAGGAGTAGTAGTGGCTACTGGACTGCTAACTTTCACAACACTAATCTTAAAAAAGAAAAAACAAGAAACTTTGTAATACTTTTGGCTCATCTTCAGATGTAACACAAAAGGAGATCTGAGAGGACTGTTGGGGTTTGGCCAAACAAGTCTGTGTGGTAGTGGAGAAGGTTGGCACAGTTTCATTCACAGCAGGACTGGGTCACATGGCGCTGCGCTGGCAGCCTCACGCGTTGGAATCCTCATCTGTTACACTCAGATTTGGAGAATTTGAAATCTCTTTGAAGAATTCGTCATCTTTCAGCATGCTCTGTAACAATGATACAGTACAGGGGGAAAACAATATTAATTCAACAGCCAACAGTTTGTTAAATGATGACAAAAGCAGTAGGCCAAGTGCCACGTATTTAACACCAATAACATTAAATATTCTCACGGTCAGGTTTTGGATGCCCTCAGAGAAAGCTCCAATCTGTCTCACAGTTCCCTCAGAGTCCTCCATCTGCAAAAAGAAAGGCAGCTTTTCAACCCCATAAAATAAAAGCAGTAAGACTTGAGAGAGGTTTTGTAAACATTAATTTAAGTTGTTGATTCTGTAGAGAGTATAAACCTATTACAAGAAAGATGATCAAAAGTTAAACATTAAAAGTAGTGCTGTCTTCTAAGAGATATGATGCAAACGGTAGTGCCCCTTGATAAAAGCAGACATCTACATCAATACAATGCATGATTGTAAATACTTGAAGTTGTAAAAGAACAATCATTTAGTTGGCTGTATGAAAGGTCAAGTTCTCCTTGCTTACCTGTTCCAACCTGTCGAGATCGTCCTCATAGATTTGGAGCTCCACTCCAAAGCTCTTCTGGAAGCTGCGTCCCTTCGGCATCTCCACATCCATGGGACACACATACTCCTCATTCTCATCCTGCCTTTTTTTCCTCAGACTGCCAAAGCTGCCAAATGTCAGTTTCCTTGGCTGGTAGGTATGGAGAGAGAGAGAAATATACATGTTATATCACTACATTTACTTAAAGCGTCCATGTCTTTGCTGTAAGACAGGTTCTGACAGGAATATGAATGTAGATAATTGACCCTCAGCAGCTGATGTCCTACCTTGACCTTGGCAGTGGCAGTAAGTAGGGTGTAGTCTGGGTTTTCAAGACACTCCTGTTTGAGCTGCTGGGCCTCTGAACCAATCAGCAGGTTGAAGTGGGTGGCGAGGTGGCGGCGCAGCAGAGTTTTGTTGGGGGGGATGTTCAGCAGCAAGGCCATGGTCTCCACGTTGAACCGCGGCTCCAGAACCTGAGGACAGGGGAGAATTATAAGACACTGATACTTCAAGGGTAATCTAAGATTGTCAGGAAGACACACACATGCCCCTCTCACCATCAGGCCTCCATGTACGCCGCTGCCTCTCAGATTGGGGGCATATTCAGCCAGGTCAACAGATCGCAGCCATTCCATCACCCTGTGGTTGGTCCACTGGGAAATCTCTGCTGGTGAAGCGTTGTTCTTGGAAAGGAAGAAGAGTAAACTGATTAGCAGATAATATTAAGTTTACACAGTTGTGCATTTTAAACTGAAACATTATGCATGTTTGAATATGGCGGCCAACCCTTTTACAGGACTGGGAAGCTCTCTCAGTAATCTTTTCTTTGTAGGTGACAGATGCTACAGTGAGCACACCTCATCAGATGGTCTGCGGCGTAAACAGTTGGGCTCGTAGTTGTTGAGTCGGAGCACCTGAATCGCTCTCTTGATACTGAGGTGATGCAACACACTCCCCACCTTCAGAGAAAGCAGGTCATCCTGAGGGACAAAGAAAGACAGGCTTAACTGAAACTGTCACAAACTACATTAGAATTCATAATTGTTTTCTGCAGTACAAAAATATCTCTTAAACATAGAAACCAGTGTAATAAAAAAGTGTGAAGAAAGCCAGAGGCTGTGATGTAGAGTCTGTATTATCATAGATATTATGGAGGGTGAGGCCAGGCCATCTCCAATGGTACTAATCATACTCTTCACGCAGCCTAATGCGACATGGCACTGTCAGACCTACTTATCCACGGGGCCTGGGGAGGGAGTGGATATCTCTCACCAACACTCACCACTGTCATGTAGTGCAGCATGCGACCATCCACCCTCCCCTCATCAAACTGGGTCTTATACTGAGGCAGACCAATGTCATCCAGCCATCCTGAGAGAGGAGGACAAAAAGGGAGGGAAAAGAACAGATTATCATAAGTGGGAAGTCAAATATAGCAGTCAAATTATTTTATGCACATAAAATTAAAAAGGCAACAATCCCACTGCATCTCACTTGAAATGCAATGTGTTTATGTTATAACCAGAGGTGCAATAGCCCATTAATAACTTAATTTATCCCTTGAAGTGGCAGCTGACACTCACTGGTCACCCAGTTGTAATCCAGCTTTCCCTTATTGTCGTCCTCCTCTGAGCCCAGAGCCTGCAGGGCCAGCTGCAGCTTCTTTTTGTGCAGCGGGTGCTTGATGCCCAGCTCCTAAACAGACACAAGGAGACAAGTGGAGATTATGCACAACATCCCCGGGGCGCTACTCAGACATAGTTAGCCTGACAACAAGGATTACTTCCATCCATTTCACAGACCACCCCTCTGATTCAGCATCGCAGTCCAAAAAGTCAGAGCAAAGCAAGAGTCAAAGCGGCTGTGACAAAAATACAAAAGGCACTGTGAATGCATGTAGTTATTTATGGGATGTGAAGAAAGGAACCAGTTGCCGTAAACACTATTCAGTAGTCTCCTATAGGATACTCTGCATGACTGCCATCCTTTTTAAATTTCTTAATGTTTCTTATCAGGGATGCTTCCTCTCACCCTCTCCAGGTCTTGTTGTGAGGCCTGAAGCAGCGTCTGTCCAGAGGAAATCCACACCCGAGCCATGTTCAGATACAGACCGAGACCCTGCTCCTGCAGCCAGTCACACACCTGATCTTTTGACCAACGTGCAAATGGTGCATCCAAGTCACTTATAAAAACAAATGATGGCAAGAAGGACACAGACAGTTAGATGAAGAAAAAGAAAAAGTATAAAATTATACACGACCTATACACCTGCAGCAAAATATATCGAGATAAACACATTTAGAGCCATTCTGTTTTACAATCTACACAAAGTTTGAACTGTAAGGCACAAACTCATTGGAGATATGCCTTCATTTCCCAGACACAAACAGACATATTAAAAGTCATTAGCATTACTTCTCTGATTATAAGTATAGACAGGAAAACCACATCCTGATTGCCATTAGTCAAGACGAATGCACACACTTACTTGTTGGCTCGCTGGAGATCACGAGACCAACCCAGCCTGGGGCCTGCTGTGGCTCGCACTCCTCCCCTCTTGAACTCGCTCTCTGATATGTTGTCGTCCAGGTTAAATGTGGTAGACTGGCTTCTTTTTAGCCTTAAAAGAAACACAACACATTCAGGTCGACAGAGTAAAATCTCCTCATAATTATAATCATTTTTCATATTGCTAGCCAAGTCAGAAAGTCTTACATGTTCACATTTTTGTTCATTACCACCAAGGTATACAAAATCTTCTGCACAGTGTTTTATTATTTATTTAACAAGCCAATTGAACCAATCAATTCTAATGATTGGCAGCAAACCAGTGTCCATAAAAAAATGTACCACATATCAGTTGCACTCACTTCCCAAAGAGTTTCTTAATTCCTTTGGATTTTTTCTTATTCTCTGGGGTGGTAGGGAGTGTGTGGGTGCTGTCACTGTTGGATGACCTCTGAGGCAACCCTGCCAGATCCAGATGGTCGGTGCCCTGTCGCTCTGTTTCAGCTGTACAGATAAAAAAAAAAAAGAGAGAGCATTATCAGAATGAGCAGCATCAGTGTCTGACACATGTACAGGTCGATGAGACAGAGCTGCTGCACGGGGCCACAGCTCAGACAGGCACATGACAACTCTCAGACAGAGCGAGAGGTCATGGGGATGGGCATCAGCGGCAATACCCTGCCTGGTATGCATGCATCACAGAGGGTTGATGACCGACAAGGACTAGTGACAGATTCAAAAGAGTTGGTTGTGAATGAATGAAACGTTTTTGTTTCATTTGTTGAAAAGGAAGCTCACTCTTAGTTGTTTTGTTCTCCCTGTAAACATGGGAGAGTCCAAAACAGAGACAAATCTGGATACAGATTGGAGTTTGAAGAATGCTTTGATTGGGACGACAAAAAAAAAAGTGAGAATATACATGCAGACACGCAGACACACAAAGAATAAACATACAACACCACACTGTGGCTGTATGTCACACAGAAAACAGTGCTAATTACAACCCATTTGACTTGGAACAGTTGCTAGTGACAGGGGTGTGGTTGTTGAGGTGCTGCAGCTACTGAAGCATTATGTACGAAACAGGATGTCAGCTGAGTGAGTGAGTTTGAAAAAGAGGTAGATCTGCTATTAGGGCATATTCAGTAGTTTCCATTTTTCTTCCAGAGAACTACTGCAACCCTACAATGACCTGCGGTCTATACTGTACCTAGCATAGGCGCACTCGCACTCCGGCTGCGGTCTTCATGTGTTACAAAGCACACACGACACGGCCCGACACAAAAAGAACAAGACACAGGGCAAAGATTATAGAGGAAACAACAACTGGGACAGGGGATTAGAGAGGTGGAACAAGCAGACACATGTATACGGTGCACACATATACGCAGACGAAAGGCATACAACACGACAGACACAAGCTTCCATAATTAAACGGGGACCACAGTTTGTGTGGGCTGCAAATTACGGTCTTGGTGCACATGTTCCAAGGGTGTGGCTTGGGAACATAACAAGCTGTCCATGATGGCAGGGAAGCCTTCGGGATGGTGAAAAGTAAAGAACAAATGGCACTTTCTAGGAAACTACATCATCACCAATAACATGTATAACTGGTTAAATGTCAGACAAAATAACACCCAAATGCAGACTGTGAGTCACTGCAGTGCGAAAAGATAAAAAAAAAAAAAAAAATTTGGTTTGTCGTTAAAAAGTGTCGAGTGACACCCAGCTTCTACAACATGGTGACTTCTCTTACCGAGGTTTGGGGTGCTGGCTGTCCTCTTGCCCCCCCGGAGCTTGAAGAAGCCCTTTCCGAAAGATGAACGGGCCTTTCTCGAGCCAAAGCTGTCATCATCTGTGGTGGCAGGCAAGGTGGCAGAGGGACCCATGGGTGGCTTTTCATTAATCTTAACCTCTTCACTCGCCTTACTCTGAGAGAAACAAAAACATTACTCACATATATAACAGTTGCTTTTACACACACTGTGCTGTATGGACGGGTACAGTATATATAAAATACTTACAGATTAGAAGGCAGTTTACAATTAAAATTCAACTTGTTGCACTCAAAACAGAGATGAACAACGTGTTGCGTCATTAAAGGCAGATTAATGCACAAGACTATGATTACTGCAGACGCTTCCTTTAGACTAAGTACATTTTTAAGCCTTCTAAAACAGAGGCAATAAAGGATATTAAAAACAAAGATGTAATTAAAAAAATCTATTAAAACCCATTTTTGAGAAAGCCAAAGGACTTTTATTTTTTCCTCCTAGAAAGTAAATTATTTACCTTTTCACTATTGCTGCCATCCAGGTGATCCTGGCTGCCAGACCCGGTGGATTCACGAGCGCTGAAATTACAAAGAAATAGCTTGGCAGTGTTCTTACGATACCAGCCTGTCTCAAAATGGTCATGAGAAGCTGCAGTCTGGGATGTTCAATTGCTGCTTCACACATTCATACTGTACTCACTCTTGTGTGCAGCTTACAGGGAGCTCCTGGGTCACTTCCTCACACTCTGTATGACTGCAGGGAACAGACAGAAAGGCGGGTGTTGGCCTGCTATCAGACACGCTGAGGGCTGCAGTCTTTACATAAACTTGGCGATGAGCAACCATCTGCATAAACAGTCTCATGGCTTGTCATTTGTGATTTATTGACCGTCTATAACAATGCAAAGATACCATTCTCTTATACAACTTGCTGAATACAACGCTGCAGTAGAGTGTGACAGGAAAAGATGGAAGAGATGACAGATGGCATGTAAAAAGAGCCTGGTTTGAACACATAGCACAATGTCACAAGTAGATGGCGCTTGTCGCAGCCAGCAAAGCATATAGGATACATGATTACATCCATTGTCTGTCAAAAATAGCAAAGAACTATAGTTTACATCACTGTATCAGTTCTTTAGGCCAATATATTAAATTCTGGATATTGATGAGTCATGGCAGCTACATATAAATAGTTATATAAACAGTATAAACAGTGGAATCTTAAATAATATTTTATTTCTGTTTCCTTGTTTATTTAATTGTCCATGTATGTTTTTTTACCCTTATCAGCATAATCCTACAATGATGCTTAAGAAATGGCATAAAGAGCTATACATATACATATCATACATACACATATTACCTTTCTGCATCTGCTGGTGCACACTCTGTCGAAACTCTGTCAGGATCAGAATATGACTGAGAAGGGCTGGGGGTGGGCGAGGGCGCTTCATTCACTCCACTGAGGCTCTCCATCTGATCAGAGTGACAGAAATAGACGGGGAAAAAAGACACAAAGTAGATAATTAGATTAAGATTTGGAGGTTTGGATTATAATCACTATTTTTTGGTGGATCACTGTATCGTACTGTATGATACAGTGTACTGTTAGTGTACCTATACTGTATATAATCATTAATATACTGTGAATGTAATTTGCTTTTTTATTCTGTCCCTGCAATTTGTGATTATGAAATTGCTAAAATAAAAAAGAAGGAAAAAATAAAGACTATTAACTCCAAATGCTGGAAATCATGTGTTGTCCACAGTAAAGTGTCTTCAAGTGTTAAGTAGGATTTTCCCCTGAGGGCTTGACGACACAGCAGTCTAAATCTGTACATACACATTGAGAACTGACATGAGATGTTATTAGATTAATTGTATACTGCGCCCTTCAACACCTATTTCACGTGTGAAATTTATGCTGTTTATGTTTTTTCCTGTGTTTTTGGATTTTAATAAGATGTGAAGTTGCTTAAGGCATGAAAGCAAAAATCAACAGTGAATACTAATAATAGTAATTATGATAATAATTTGCATATTTTACCTAATAAAGTAAATAAGCTAAAGACAGACAGCCAAGTGTAATTTGTGATATCACCAGTTAACACGTTCAAGCATCAAACATTTCTACTTATTACTGACACATTAAAATTGCTGATGGCATTATGATTCATACCTCCAATTTGCCATAATCTTATTTAGGCTACATTATATTTTTCTTCACTGTATTCTATTAATATTTACTGATGCAACCACCCTATTTCCCCATGGAGATCATAAAAGACTGACTCCTAGATCCAAACAATTCTATGTTACTGTTGTGCACAAACCTCATCCGGGCTCTTCCCTTTCACAGGTTCAACACCTGCAGCTCCCTGCCTTTCAGAGTCCACAGCAGCAGGGATTTTTGTCATGATGGAGATGGAAGCGTCACTCTGAACCTCGTCGTTCTCGTTATCTTTGGGTTTCTCTGAGAGGGAAAATGAACAAGTTCAGCCACAGAGCAGTAGCCCAGCTTGTGGGAGCACACATGGGCTGACTTCAAAGGATGTAATTCAATCTACTCCTCCAAAGACTGTCTTACTGTAATAACTTCTTATATTAAAGGATTACTCGTCTGTCATGACAGACCAGTAAATTTTGAAAGAATGGGTCACACTCCAAGTGAAGTCTGTTAAAGTGTATTTACATCTTGACTAAAAGTTTGACTGTAAAACCTGTGAATACAACTTTCACTTCCCCCTTTGTACAGGTGAAACACAGGTGTTCACAATCAAAGTAACCACAAACAAAACAGAAGATATGCATTGGATACACAACGAACAAAAAAACTCATAAATGGTATATGATCCTGAAAACTTCAGGCACAAAGCCAGAATAAACAACCACCAGTAATGTTGAGCAATAATGTACAAATGGTTCATGTTTAATCAATAATGGACACCATCTGTTGCAAAAGGATAAAGAAGAGATATCTAACCTTTCTTCCCTTGCACTGACATCACCATGTCCTGAACTTTCTTATACCGCAGCAGCGACTGTTTCAGTTCTTCAATCTTACGATCCTGCAGAACAAGAGACAGAAGAAGTATAAATAAACATAGTATGGTTGCTCTGTAGTAGGAGAGTTGCAGCACCGAGTGCAAAACAAACTGAATAAAGCAGACGAGTGCATCTTGTCTAATTTACCTTCTCTTCATTGGCTGCCATCAACGATTCAACTGCCTTTTTCATCCTCTGCACTTCCACATCTAGAGAAGAAAGAGAAAGATTACAGACAAAGAACAGGATTGTCCACAGGGTGAGTGTGGACTGGGAGAAATGTACGGACTCCTCATAGACTGTAAGCCTGAACACACAGGGTGCAACTGGGAGATTTAATACATATTGGAGACTGACGTTTACAATATAGGCAGCATTATTACTGACTGTCACATACTTTTTTTGGGGGGGCAGAATCCTTGAGATCTTATCCTTGTGTGAGCAGGTGTTTACACTTCATGTGACATTTCACTATGGTAGGACATTTTCAGTTTCCAGAACATACACTTAACTAGAACGCTGTGAGCAGGCAACCTCCAACATAGCTGTCCTGGGGATCTGACATCACTGTTGGAATTCAAGATTTTTTCCTAAGGCTTATTATTCTTAAACTGAAATGACTCCAAACAAAGATGATAGGTTGTTTTAAGTTTAAAGTGTGATCTGGGACTAACAATGAAAATACATCAGTTTACTTTTTTTCAAACTTGTTTGAAGAGGTGCAAATTATACAAATTAAATTCATTTGCAAAATTAATAATTAAGAAAATGGGTCCCCAGAGTTGCATATTCTGTTTGCCAGTCTGTTGACTATTTGCTGATTCCTGTTGAAATATGTTGCACTGTGAATGAAAAATGAAAGTGTTCTAACCAAGTGAAAGATCACCGATGGGAAAGGCAAAGAAATGGTGACAGACAACAACAAATACATTGTCACACACACTGAATATGAGGACACTGCAGGTTAGCATGGCACACACTAGCTGTTGGTGTGAGGAGGGAATGTTTAGATGAGGGTGAGAAAAGGGTGAGGAGAGATGTTCAGGGGCACAGGAGGTGATTATTGTTGGAGGACATGAGGCAGGAGGACGGGTGCACAGCCTGAATGGTTGACAGGGATGAGCAAGATGGTCTACGACAAACAACACCAATCATTCCTCATTTCTGTTGAAAACACAAAGCAAACATTCGCAGTTGCTCTTCCGGATTGGACATTTTTGAAACACACTGATAAGGGCTTTTGTTTGACTTGGATTTGTTAAATTCAAACTCCTCAATGCTGCCTGGCTATGACACAGTTTAACAGAGATGTGGCGCTCTGGCCTCCACAGACAGGTATTAGCGCTCCAACAGGTTATGATGGACAAGCAAGGTTCAGATGGCTCATGCCCATACATGCATACAGGGGTTGAAGTGATCAGGTGCAATAATAAACATAGCATAAAACCCCCCTTACGTTTCTCTTTCAGCCTCTTTCTAAGAGTTTCATCTGGGTGAGAGACTAAACAGATACAAAGAGTTATGAAACAAAAACCGGTGGCAGTTTCTGAAGATTGTCAACAGCCTGGCTTATAGCAGGACCAACTGCTCTGGTAATAATTAGCACTCAGTGAAAATCATTACATATAAGGACTATATTAGCACTCAGTGATGTAATTTAATGTCAAACAGAAACAGTTCATCTAAGGTTAAACAACTAAGACACTAACTAAACAACTTAAGCGCTAAGGCTAATCAGGCATAGAAAGGTGTGATTTGATTCGCTGGCCATCCCACCTCTCTCTGCAGAGTCTATACTGCTAGAGGCGATGGCTTTGAAGCCCATCTCATCCTGGAGTCTCCTCATCTCTCCATCTCTGCCCTCCAGCTGCCTCCTCAGCGTGGCTAGCTCCTCCTGTCCAACACAGGACAAGAGTCAGGAACTTCAACAGCCGCCACCTCCCCCGCCCAACTCCCCACTACAAACAAACCACAACACAAGGATTCACAGATGCTGACGTGGCAGACAGGCACGCAGGCCACACCTGCTCTGTGGGGGGATATATGAGGTGGGTGGTAAGCACTGATGTCTGGGAGGGTTTGTGTATCAGCAAGTACAGGAGGCATTATAAAAGACACAGTACACGTTTAAGGGACCAGGGTGGGATCAAGCATGGAAAAAGCCATATTACATTGTAAAAGAAATTAAAGAAAGCCAAAAAAATCCATGAGACAAGTGTAAAGAGGAGGGAGAAAGAAACATACAGCAAAACAGACTGAACTCTTGCCAAAAGAGGACAAAAATAAGCCCCAAATTAAAGCATACCTGTGGTTTGAAAAATGTGAATGTATGCTTAAACTGGTGCCTTGCGGATGTAGCTTAAAGGAAGTGGTATTTTTGAGCATACTTGATTTTTACATTTTACTGTACCCCACAATATAGCGAATTAAGTGTTCTTATTCTTTGTGAAAAGGTGACATCATTTAGCCTGTAAGGGCAAAGAAAACTGGGAAAAACTCTGTGCACCAGCTTCTTCTTAAAAATAAAAACACAGGAGGAGCCAAGGGGAGAGGCCAAAAACCAAAATCATACGGCAAGCACAGCAGTAACCCTGAGAGAAGCCAACCTTCATAGCTTGGAGTTTGTGCTCCTTCCTCTGTTTCTCATACTGCATCTGGCCCATTTTGATTTTCAGGCTAGAAAGCTTGGCCATTACCGACTAGCAGTAAAGAGATAAACCAAGGAAGAGAGAGAAAATACAGATGTGAAAAGTGAAAGATAAAACGAGAGGACAAGAAAGTGGGACACCCAAGACTCAAGCCACATTATTTAAAAAGCACATTTAAAACAGCCACCATCAAAGAATAAAAATTGATTTTTTTAAGGCAAGTTTTGCATGAGTCGATGCAGGGTGCCGGACATCATCGGGGAGGCTGTTCCACAGTCTCAGGCAGCAACTGCAAAGGAGAGATTGGCTTGAGAGCTTCAACCTAGACTGTGAAACACCCAGCAGCACAGGCTTCCCTGTGATAACTCACCTTTGTGGACTTGAGTTTCTTTTCGTACTGTAGTCTTTCACTCTCCATCTCTGTCAGTCTGTACCGCAGTTCATTAATTTCAAGAATCAATTCCTGGAAGAGGACAGATTGCTTATTAAAGTGCAGGTGGAATAGCAAGCAGAAGCCTAAAATACAGGCAGTAAAAATGGACTTTTGGTAATTTACATGTATCTCCAAAAACTACTAAGTGGAAAAAAACAACTTTTGCTATATGTTAAATATGTTACAAAAAGGCCATCAGCTGCCACTATTTATGTATATGTATATAGTTCACTTTCCACAACTTCAGTTAAAATCCCAGTTGAGAATTTGTAAATTTTTGAATGTATGTGACAGCATATAACAGATAAATGAGAATCTATTTTGAAAACTGTATATGGAGTCTTTGCACTGTTTGACAACACTGAAGCAAATCTGGATCATATTCCATCATTTTTGGAGTGTTATGATAAACTCTAGAAGGACTGAATTCCCAAAGCAGCTGCAGAAATTAAACGAGGGGAAGCCGCTTGTAGAAAGCAGGGGAATTATGGGTTGTGAAGCGGAACATGGACAGCAGCCTGTTGTTCCAATGGACTGGAAGAGACGGCTGCAGCGCTACAACAATAACATGACATGTTTGATAGCTGTCCAAGTATTCTGTGGTTCATCAGGGTCCAGAGATCTCCCCA
>OMLF01032232.1:31808-46646 GCA_900302615.1 Holocentrus rufus
CAGAGATCTCCCCAGATCCAGTAAACAAGCCACTGACATCTCTTTCTGCTTTGTATTTGTAAAGCCTTTCACTACAGGGCAGTAAATCAAAGCTACTATTTCCACTTTGTATGATTAAAACAAAGCTAATAAACTACAGTTGTTCATTCACATCCAGTAGTTCAGGGGATGCTAATATGTCCTTGAGGCCCTGCAACTTTTTTTTTGTTACTACACACACAGCTGCTTTGAAACAATTGATAACACAAGACATCCCTCTCCCACACACGTGTTTGGCCTCATGAAGGAGTGATTGTTTCTGTGTGTGTATTTAAGTGGGAGGTGAATGGAAACAGGCAGAGACAAAAGATGATCCCTGAGCATTAGCCTATGTACCTCACTGTCCCTGTCATCAAAGTCCAGTCTGCCCTTTTCCACGCCATTCAGCTTCAGCTTTAGGTTGGACACCTCAGACATCAGCTCCAGCTTCTGGGTCTCCAGTGCTGTTCTGCACAGAAGCTCCTGCAATGACAAATTAAGACGGTTACAAAAATGTTTGCATGTGTTAAGGGTGTAACAACTGAATGAAGAAACCAGATTCTACAAAATCTTCTAATGCCGATCTCTCCGTTAACATTTCTTCCATGTCACCATCTGCTATGACATGCCACCCTCTCTTGTGAATGTGGCTGAAGCCTAGGCTGCATTCAAGTGATGTGGGAATAATCGCTGAAAACTATTTCACAACTATTTGGCAGTTTGAATATTTTCCACATCGCCACATTTTATTCTGTTATTGTAATCGGTCACAATGTTTCATTTACAGAAACAAAGTGCAAAGTGGTTCAATTAGCATGCTTTACAAGGACTTGGGATTCAGTGTTTTGCTCAAGGACACTTCAATATGCTTGCTATCACAGAGGCTTGAACTGTGGTCCTCCACTTAAAAGGTGGTATCCCTACTCATTTCACCATCCTGATCTGAAAATATACATCTAATCTGAAGAGACATAGAAAATAAACCATGCCCAGATTTCAGCACTGGGTAGCTCTTGATCTTGCATGCAAAACAAGTTTGTTCTGAGCTCTACTACAGATGGAGCGCACACATACCTGCTGCAGCATCTCTTCAGTGGCATTGAGTTTCTCCCTGTGCTCGTCCAAGCACATGTCCAAGTCCCTGATCTTCTCTCCCTGAGCCTCCACCTGGTCTGTCAGGACACTCACCTGCATGGGACCAGGCATTCAGCACTTTAAAAAGCTCATCCGTTTTTTTTCTACTATCCACGTAAAGGATTTGAATCTATTATTGTGGCACTGATAAGTCAGAGATATTAGCTGACCTGAAGCACCAGAGACTCCTTATCACTCTCTAGTCGGGAAAGCCTTTCCTGGTAGTGGTCACCCCCACCCAGAGAGATGTGCCCATTGGACTGCAGGGACAGAGGAAAATATGGATTAGACAAAGAGGGAACAAATTTAAACATTTTCAATCACAAAACACTGACAAGTAATGCAGCATGAATATGTATTATCACCAAAGGAGGCATATTTAACTTAACAATGGCTGCTGTGCATTTTCTAGAAACCCTGGTCAGGATTATGAATGTTTCAATGCCTGATAATGATCTCACATGAAAGGCTTCACATGACAGTGTGACTGACTAAACTGTTTTGTCCTCCATCAGCAAAACCTTACATGGCTGAGGAGGAGGCCCGCTTTCAGAACGCTGCGCACAGAGTGAGTTTCGGCATTACACAAAAAGTCTGGCATTTGTCTGGCGCGCAGCCCATCGCTCTCCCAGACGCCATGCTGGTTCCCAAGATATCTGTGTGTTTCTTGTAGCACACTGGCTGTGACTCTGACAACATCAGCATTTCATCTCTCATTCCCAGGGAACTCAGAAGAAGAGGACAGTTATGTTTTTGCTTGGCAAACAAAACAGTTGCCTGCTTAGTTGAAGGGCTGGTTGGCAAAGATCTTGTGCATTCATAGAGATTCAATCCAGCACAGAGTGAGCCAAAAAGAGAAGCAAACTAAATGTGCTAAAGCATGTTAGCACTCGAAGCATATTATCTCCGATCACCACAGAGAAACCTACTTCACAACACCCTCTGTGTGCCTAAACACAAACCAACACTGAAACAGTTTTTTCTTTCACCAATAAAGAGGGAAATGAATGAGAATCTCAGAGCCAGCAGACTGAAAAAAAAAACAGGACACGCTGGGAAAGGATTTAACCCCAAGCCTTTAAAAAGAGTTAGATCTCATCAGCACATGCTACTGCACATGCAGGCTGACAGGATGTTTCTGACAGGTGCTGCTGTTGTAATTACAATGGGAATAAAGTTTACCTGGTGGTGCCAGAACAAGAAAAGTCCTCTGAGTGGATCTCACCCCACACTTAAGAATCAAATTCTTAAATCACCCTGCAGCATCATGAGCACTATATTAGCACATTATATACCTAAACAAACCCAACAGTAATGTGACATTACCGATGAAACTGATCTGTCTTGAGCCTGAAATATGGACTTTTATTTCTGCAATAACACACTAAACTGTCTAAAACAAAAACAAACACTAACCCAAGAAATACAAACACATTCTCTTGGAATTGCTAATATGCATACTCCATCTGCAACTGATGCTGAAATCTCTGCACCACACAATCTATTCAATGTGACTTGTACTGCCCTGTCTTACTCAGTCATGTCTACATATTGCATGCTGCAGGTGCATGTGTCTCACCAGGTGCCCCTGGAGCCACTCGACCAGGCTATCAGCGGTGGAGTCTGGGATCTGGCAGCGCAGGCCTTCCCTTTCCTCTGTGTCCATCAGCTCCAGGACACTCCTCAGGTCCTCCAGGAGGTGCAGCGCCCGCAGGCTGCCCATGAAAGGAGAAGTGGGTGACTGGCAGTCAAACAGCCCATTGGAGTAATCCAGAGCCTTGGAGCCTGAGGGGAGAGGGAGGAGTAGGAAGAGTGAGAGTGAGGAAAAATATAACCAAGACAATTAAACATTTCAATTAATATTTTGATTTTTTAGTTCTACTTTCTAAAACTAATGCAATCAATACAACTGTCACACAGCAGGTAGCATGGCTCAGTTATATAATGCAGTTATGTTTCCCCAATGATTTATGACCACATACAGTATAAATCCAGTGTGCCAAACAATCTAAGACATAACTTTAATTTTGAACCACGATTACATCTCTCAGTAATACTATTACAGCTACTATCTGGTCAATTTGTCAAATGGTAATCACAACTGCAACTGACAAAACAGCATGCTACTCCATCACTCCCCCATTGTTCGGAAAAAAACCTTGAAGATAAAGATGATGGTTGTTTTGTTCACATTTGACCCACATTTGAGGCACACCCAGCGTTCCTGAACTTCCTTTCAATTTTTTTTTGAGTTTATGTTGACAGTAAACACCGTGCACTGCAGGACAGGTAATGATGTCAAACCAGGAGGCCCACTGGCTTTAAGTCTGCAGTCCACTGATACACAAGACAAGTGAGTAATTCTACAAATTTAACAATGCATCAGCCTGGTCCCTGAGATTCAGCTTGGCCACAAGCCACAGAGTCTAAATGAGGACAGAATAAATGCTAAAGCCTCTCTGACAAACATGGACCTCCGGACATGATGTGATCTTCCTAAGTAAAATGTCAGGTCTATTTAAAACATTACTAGAAACCAGAGTTAATCAAATGTTGTCAAATAAACCAAAAAAGTCACATATTAGTGGCCTTGCTGCTATACATTATGACACAATCTTTTGACACAACTCGTGCATCTGAGCTTTATTATTAACCCTTTGAGCTACAGAGTGGAGTGCACAAGATGAGCTCTTTCCAAAAAGACACTGCAGGACTAAGTGTGACATCAACTGGCCTACAAACATGATCATCATCACAATAGGAAATCAATATGTCGGTCCTTAAATCATGAAAGATGTTTGAGGTTATCAGCAAGCTTTACCTGCTATAATGCCATCCATTTGCTCAAGGGCAGCTGCCAACATGTCACTGGCATCTGACATCATCTTCAGTCACTGCCAAACCTGGAAAGAGACAATAAGACCACATAAAATAATCTATAATAAAAAAAAATCTATTGTAGTAATTCTGTAAGCAGAAGACAAAATAATTTTGGCTATTTTCATGAAAAGCAGCAGAAGCTAAAAGACTCTGTACTATATAGAAACATTTAGCAGTTAGGCTTTTTTCCACTCTAAAGGTAAGACACACCAGAAATATAGTCATGACCTGACCTGTCTGATATAGTGACGTTTGTTCACAGATGTGCAACACAAGTCAGGAAAATCTTACAACTACTGGGAGTGCTGTGCATCAGGAATGTGTGCAACAGTGATGCTGTGATGAGTTAGGATGCAAATTCATGGAATGAAACACCATGCATGTCTACAAATGTCATCAGGGCTTGTCTCATATTAAATTGATTAAACTTGCACAATGTATGAGAAAACACAGAAAATAACAAAACAAAAAGGAATTTGCAATACATACAAAAATGTTGTGACTGCTAATCTAGGAGCACTCAACACTGATGTCTAGTCAAAGTTTAGACCACCGATTAGCAAATCACTGAGGTTTGTTGGTGTCTGATACGTGGATATATGGAATGTAAGAAGTGGAGCAACACAGTACACTTTCTCCTGCTGTCACACAACAGCTTGGCTTCTTTAGCACCAACAACAACTGAAATCTTGAGACATCACCAGAGCAGTGTTATGCAGTCCTCTACACATAAATTTGCAGTATTGTTCGTGTTGAGCCTGTCATTATAAAAAGTCCTTACAATACATGTGCTACAATACATCTTCAACAGCTCTTTGTGCCTAAAAAGGAACAATGCCTGGCCAAATAGCATGTTTTCTTTTTTTATGTTATGACTCTATATATATATATAAAAAAAAAAGATAACTGCAGGCGATGCACATAAAAAGGAACAGCTAAAGGCATTCATCATAACTAGGCATCTTTGGTATAACTTGCAACAACCCTAGCTTAAAAACAATGTGATCAAAATGGAAAAAAAAAGAAAAAAGAAAAGGTATAAAATATGTGAGCTCCTGAGTTCTTCTTAGGCATCCTCACACTCAAATATGACTATGATCTTGAGAGATTTACTGAATGGGAACTGATGGCTAAGCCACAGTTCTGTGCTGCAGCATTCATTTGTGTATTCTACTCTGATCAATGAACAATACATTTTATACTATCAATTAGGCCATTTACCTAAAACATTGGCACAGTCAGCGAGCTGCCAAACGGACACAGCACACTCTGTTTGGAGCACAGTGAAGATCCATTTTAGCGGCCCGGCTTTGGACATGGTCCCAAACAGCACAGCAGTCCCTTTCTCTTAGAGTATTTAATCAAAAGGCCATGTTGTATATTCAAACACATGCACAAACATGTATGCACATGCATGAACATGTGTGCACGAAGACATAAGTTCCTTTAATCAGCTGCCTCACATCCTGGGAGTGCCCAACACTGGGACACAGCACCATTTTCAAACTTTATGGAAACCACCCACAGACCTAACGTCGTTATTTCAGCATTCCTGTGGTCAAATTTTCCATTATTTGGAAAATGAGCATGCATTAAAACATGAGGATTTTCACAGTTCACAGTAGGTCGAGACAGGATGAGAAGAGAAGCATGCTATCAGTCAATTCCACAGTATACTGTGGAGTGGTTTCAACTATAAAATCCTGACAGTAGGTGAAAAACGATCCTCTCAGGCTATCTATTTGCTTTTTAGTCCTCAACAAGGAGGATACTTTTAAAAAGGCACGGTAGTAAAATAGAAAAGAAATGCTCTTTTCAAGAGGCAGAAACTTAAAGTACTCTGGTTGCTTTTAAGGAAAAGCTTTTAAAAAGAAATTGAAGTTGAGGTAAGATTGACACCAATTACTCTAATGCATTTAAGACATGAAAAATGGAAAATTTAAACTGGAGTTTCCAGTAACCTACCACTTAAGGGGGATCTCAATATCATGTCTATTGCACAACTTAATGCCAGCAGTATTAATTATGGACATAATGTCAGACAGATATAGAGCATTAAAAAGATGTGCATGAAGAGAGTAGCAAGAAAAACAGAACTACATATTTGCAAAAACACTAATTCAAGTCATGTTAATAAATATTCTGGAAAAAAGTACTAAACTTTAGTACAGTGTATAGCACAAAGAAAAGATGTTGATTTTATACCTTGACTAGTTTTATCTCAGTGTCGTGGAATATCCTCTGGGAAACAGTCTGAGCTACAAAATATACTTCAAGTAGAGAAGCAATAGCAGACATCAATCCATCATGAAAAAAACAACAGATAACACAGACAGTGTCTGGATCAGGATGACTTGAGCTGGAGTGAAGGCTAACATACAAATAGTCCCTTTCCTGGTTAAGCACATCCCTCAGACCAGCAAGTCAAATATGGCTAAGGTTAACACATGGCATTCAGCAAACATACTTCAAACACACAAGGCTCAGACCAGATGTGCTGCTCAGAAACCTTCAGACTACTTGTCAAATCGAGGGATCATGTCACTCCCAACTGCCCATAGCATCATCCCAGATCAAATGGTCACCGCAGCACTGCTGCATGCACAGGGTACAGAGACATCTCACTACAAAGCACGACTAATTACAGAGAGGTGCAGTCTATCCTCATGTCCTGGAATGCTTCCATAGTGTGTTGTTAGTCACATGTAAACATGGACGTTAAGTCCAGACTAGAAAGGATAAGTTCACCTGCACTGTGGTAAACTTTAGACATTATAAACAATTCTGTCAAGCCTTTACTAAACAAAGACTTCAGACCGGTGTTGGTATTTTCATTCTGTGCTATCTTAACAGAATAACATGGAGGATAGCACCTGAACCCGCATTGGCCCTTTTACGTATATATCTGTACAGCTTGCTATCAGAGAGATCTCACATATTCTGAAAACCAAGCATCACCCTCACAAACAAAGCATCACTGTCTCCCTTTCTATAAGCACCATTTACAACAACCATAAGACATACAGAGAGGGCTATTGTTCATGCTGGAAGGGTATTTCTGTTGAGAAGCATGAGAAGAGAGAAGAGCCAGAGAAAAAAAATGCACTGCCACGCTACAGCACACATGGCATTTGCAGCAACACCTGCCCGCATACTCTATTCAGAACCACAGAGCCCCAAAACAAAACAAAACAAAACAATACCAAAAACCTCATTGAAAAAACAATCCTGCCCTTTGGAGAAAACAGCCATATAATTCATAGAGACATTCAGAAAGTAATGAATACAACAGGGAGAGTAAACCTTGCTAATGGCTTTTCAAATCCATCAGCTCTGGTCCCTTCAGGCGGGGAGAACATCAGAGCCCATCCTCACTGGACACTCTTTGAAAGCTTAAGTAAACCTGGTATAAAAAACTCTCGTCGTCCTTTGCTCCCTGAATGACCAGTAGAAACTCTTCTCTGGCACACTACGGGGGGAAAAAAAAACAGAAAGGAGGCCTCGGGGCCACTTGTCTCTTAAGAAAAGAAGTGTTTATGTCAACCATGTAACTGGGCAGGCTCTTAGAGCTAGGAGCCCATGTTGGGACGAGTTGCATTGGCAGTAAAAAGGCCCTGAGAGTGAGGAATTTACACTCACGGCATAAATCACACAGCAGTTTCAGTCGTTTGCAATACTGCGTTCTTTGTGTTTATGAAGGCAACACCAAAACAAATATAGCCCTGATTTGATGAGAATTTCTGTGAACTTCAGGCGACAGATCCAAGACTCGCCACATAATAACACTTTCCATATTTTGAGTAATCCACTCAATGACTCAGTCTTTACCTTTATGCTCCATTTCCAAGAAAGAAAAACCAGCCCAGCTGACCTGTCTAAATCTGGATTTTATACCTCATCCTCTTTTACCTAACACAAGGAGTCTTCTATTTTGTACTGAGATGACAAAGCCATGCAAGTAACCTGTCATTTGGTGTGAACCAAAGGAAAACGTTTGTCTTTGCGTCATGAATGCACCTCACAACTGGAGTCATCTGAGAAAAGCTTAAAACAGACATAAGCACTATTTTGTATTTGCTGTATTAATATCCTGTGATAATGCTATTGTCTTCAAAGGTTACGGATGCATGGCATGAAACAGTACAGTTTGCAGGCTTCGTCACCCCTGATCCACTGGAGGCAGACACATTCAAGCCGCCCGTGGGGTGCTGCTCTGAAATAACCTGCAGCTATTTCCAACCTGGGTGAGCGGGCAGAATATATAATCACTAATTTTATACCACCTAACAACTAGGCCTAAATGCAAACAGAGCCACGGGTGCTCTGCAGATAGAAAGCCTTTTCTCTGTCTACATACAGAGTGGCTTTGGGGAACAAAACCCACAAGGCAGCCGATGGGTAATCGATGATGCACAGAAAACACAGAACAAAGCAAGTGGAACAAAAGATGGAAATCAAATTTTTGACATTAAAGAGATTCAATGGGATAAAAACTTCAAAAATTCCTGCAGTCAGCACACTCACAAAAGATCACAGCAGCAATCCATTAATGTTGGAAAGCAGCACACATTCTTTTCATATTACTCACAACTGTAGTGCTTATGTCTTCACTTGGTTAAATTAACAGTCTTTGACAGCATAAATGAAAAGAAATGTCATATAGTCAATATTTGATAAATGCTTTCAAAATTGAGCGAAACAAAGCTCCTGAAACCTTACATTAATTTTGGCTTTCTGTGCACGAGATTACACGGGCATCACTCTATAAAATGACTGAAACCAGTCAACTCTTGTTAGGACAGTGCGAATAAGACTAATATGTCAAGTATTCTGCCTTGCTTACATGTTCTTGCAAGAGCAGAGACAGGAACAAGCTCTGACATGAAGAACTCAAGGGGTTTCCCTAAAATTAGAATCATAATTGGCATTTTGGGGAAAGCCCCAATCCATATAAGGTGGGCAACGTTATAATCAATAAGGAGGAAGCAATCATTTCAGTTTCACTGCACGAGTTGAATGCTACACAGTGTAAAAGTCTACAATAAAGCAGTATGTTTAAATATTTACAGGCCTACAGTGAACAAACTGTGCCATCACTGTGAGCGCATCTGGTATTTAGTTTGGGTTATATACACTGTTGTTGTTATGGAAGGCTTTTAGACACTACACAGTCCTAGGAAGACAGGGATTCCACCAGCTGATTCATCATACTGGCTAAACTTTAGGACATGAATTCTGGATAACTTCTCATTGTTTTATCTGAGAAGTCAAGTCTATCAAAGTCTAGCTAGTCAGATAATGTCAGTTGAAGAGAACTAAATTAGGTGTAGCCTGCGCAAAAAGACGTGGCCTCGGGCGCTGAAATTGTGATTACCAAAATGTCTGTCATAGGCTGTGGCATAGTAACGTTAACGCTCGAAACTAGACTGACCTATACACGTCAGAGACCATCAAATGAATACTCTTTAAATCCCCAGTTGATGAGTTTTTGTCCCACGGGACCCCAACAGAGGAGATACTTGGTGTAAAGCAAGATTTGCCACAGAAATAAGTAGCTGTTTATATTAGGTGGTTGAGCCAACGGTGAACTTTAGGACACAACAGACATAACGTTAGCTAATTTACACCCTTTCCTTACGTGCTAACGTGTAACAACCGAAATAACGTTAACTTCAAAACTGAATCTCATGGGTAATTGTGGTGCGGTCCATCTTTACCCCATTTAAATACCCTGGAGATATACCCTCACTTTAGACGCCATTTCTTAAGATAGTTTAGGACAGTGGAAAACTAAAAAGTAACTGGATACTAATGTTGGCTTACAGATGCACACTGTCGCTAACAACTCCGAGAGCTCCAACAGCCGTTTGCTTCGACCACTCAATCAAAGTTGGTCGGAGAAAAAAAAAAACAATCACTGCAAAAACTAACGCACTTACCCAAACTTTACTCGATCAGATTTTAAAATCTCCAGTTACAACGATGTTTTTTTCTTTACAAAAACTTCCAGATGCCTTGCTTCAGAACTTCTCCGTGTTTTGCTACGCTTGCCCACGACCCCAGTCCACATCCCTACGCCATGATGTCGAAAATGACAGGGAAGCTGTCTGGAAAAGTTGAGACGTCACGGCTGGAACATCCCGCCCTGCTGCAGACTGGATTGGCTTGGCAACAGGAACTTTTTCTGTCTGGGAATCATGATGCTTTCACTGTCCAATGGGGAAAAATGGGAGATACGAGCTCCATACTATAGATATTAATTCATGTCACATCCATTCCGGTTAGCAACATTTACAACAAGGTAATATCTGTAGTTAAGTGTATATATAATTAATAATATATATTTGCGTGAAATGAATGATTCACCTTTAATAAAACTGAACAATTTATCAGTTAATTCATTTTGAGGTTCTGTGATTCTTAAAATGCAAGGGAGGGCACGATGACTTGCTGTGGTTTTTGTGTGTTGGACACTAATGTGGAAGAGTGTTTTGTGGTAAACAACACTCGTTGAATTGCTCAATTAATGCATATTAATTAAGGGTGAGAAAGCTGATCGGGTGTAAGCAAATTCTACGACTGGAAACGCATTCACTTTGCTAAATGTCTGCTTTATACTTGGATATTCCCATATAACATGAATGCAGCATATTCCTCAATGTCTGGGAGGTGCCTGTGTATCAGTTTTAAACAAGCACGGCCGACATCAAGTGGTGTGCAAGCGCACTGCACCTATTTCAGACCGCAAAGTAGCCCGTCCACACAGACATATTCAATTAAACAAAAGTCCATGTGGGAAACAAATGTAAATTCAGGATTCCATAACAGTAATTTGTTTTATTCTTTAAGGAAAAGGTACGCACTCAGACATACAGAAGGATAGAAGAATCCTCAACACTACTATAGATCATACAGCAAATAAATCACATGCAAAAGAGCAAAACTAATTGTTGAGAAAACTGTAATGCTTTAAAAAAAAAAAAAAAAAAAAAAAAAAAAAAAAAAGGCAAGGCAGAAGTTAGCCCTCTTCATACTTCTGTGACTTTATGTAATAAACATTTTATAGATTTCTCCAGTGTGCTGCAGAAATGGAAGTTTTCTTTGATGTAACTCCACAGATTAAGATGTTATGGCAGCTAACAGATGTTGCAGTGACTGAAAGTTTTGCTCCAGAAACTAATTGGTTCATCATATTGATCCCAGTTTACCCATGGGTCCCTAAAGCAGTGTCCCTCTTTAGGGGTCTCTCCACCTTCACAGTGCTGGGGTCACATTCCAGCATCTCCCTGATCCAGTCATCGTCCAGCGCTCCATCTATGAACTCTTCCTGGCTGATGATGGCTATAAGACAGGAACGGGGAGTGATAAAAACGCTACACAACAATGAACTGAGTGCATAAAGATGCTGCCATTATTTGAGACTGGATGGCAATATCATGATGACAACAAACAAACTTAACAACAAACTTCAAGATCTTGAAATGAAAAGGGCCCTGATGAAAATTAATGGAACATTCCCTTCAAGGTATCAAAGTTTATGTCCCTAAAAACATTTTAGCATTTGGCATAGGCTTACATATTATGCTACCATAAGAACTCTGGCTGTCTTTTCTTCATTTAATTGTATATATTGCCTCCTAATTAAAAAAGCTTTCTCATGACACTCTCTTTTCAGTTTGTATGTCACTGGGCCACTTGAGCTTAATTTTTGTCAAATTTTCATACTTATTTTGTAATGGAAAATAAGTAATAACAGTCATTTTGCAGTCATTTTAGAAAGCTCTTTATAAAACCATATTCAGTGGTTCTCCATAAAGTTGCTATCAAGAACCACTGTGGGTTCTTTATACTGATTTTCCTTTTTTTCTCTTAATAAGAGAATTTATGGAGGTGTTATTCTTCTACATAGAACCACAATCTTTCCCCAAAGTAGCCTTAAACACTGTCTTCTTCTGTGTGAACGTAGGACAGACACATCTCAATGTTAAATGCTTTTGCTGTTGTTTACCATTGATGTTAGTAGGGAAAATCATCATCATTCCACATATTTTCTCATAGATACTCCAAGACAGCATTTATATCAGGTCTATTTATTGGACAAAAATCTATCAACACCGTTATGACTTAAAAACAAGAGGCTGACATCTTTATACATCTGGTTCCTTGTTGAACAGATAGGATGGACACCACACCAAGAGACGGGACAATAAGGTTCACTGCACTGTAATACTTCCTCACCATCATTGTCTTTGTCCAATCTCACAAATATCCTGTTGGTACATTCTTCAGCTGTAAGTGGGTTGACCTTGGTTAAAGCAGCTGCCACACTCATCTTATAAACCGCCTGGAAACAACAATAAAAGACACCAATTGAACTGAAAAATACATCTTTGTCCCATCTCCTGAGTAAGTTGTACACTGTTTGGGACAGTGTGTACGGTACACCAAACACAGCACAAGGGCACACTGACCTGCATGATCTCCAGCATTTCCTCCCGTGTGATGGCTCCATCTTTGTCTTTGTCATACAGCTTGAAGGACCAGCGCAGCTTCTCCACAGATGAGCCTTCAATAAGCATGCTGATGGCCATGACGTACTCCCTGAAGTCAACCACCCCATCCTGGAGCAAAGAAGCCTCAGTTGTACTATATTCATTTGTTTGTATAGTCTTTTTTTTTAAGTATACATTTTTGCTGGCTGCCACATACTTGGTCTACATACCCCATTATTGTCCAATGTGCGAAATATCTGTTCTGCATACTCAGATGACTCATTGCCCACAGTTCCTTTGCAGAAATGCCTTCTAAACTCATGTAGTGTGATCAGCCCACTTGGACATTCATTGATAAATTTTCTATGACAAAAAAAGATGCCAGAGGGTTAAAAAACATATAAGAAAATAATAATAACTCAGGAATCTTAGAACTGAGATTCTTTCCCCTTCTTTACAATGGTTTACAATGGAGGAAGGCACAGGGCAGCCATTTGGATCAAATCTGTAGCAGGTGAAAGCATGTTCAGTAACCTGAAAAGTATTGAGGTCAACCTGGCCCTGGACTGTAAAGATTAGACACACCCAGGTGAATCATTGCCAAAATAATTAGGACAAATAATCACTATCCACTTTATTACAGCAAAGCAAAGTTAAGCTGATCTGTGGCATTTAATAATGGAAATAAAACAGGTCTTCAAACACTATTCTTTATTTTGAAATTAGTGTTCAAACAGCAAAATGTGTTGGAGTAAAGAGGCAAAATGAGTCACAGAAATATTGTTCGGAGTCAGTGATGTGATAACAATACATTTTATCATGTAGTAAAAATCTATAAAAAGTTACCCTGATTTCATTGCAAATATCCCAGCCCTGCGTCAAAAAAAACCCAACATGGGTATTTTTATACAATAAAAGAGCAGCTGAGGTCAAAGTTGTAAATTTCTTGTGAGCTGCCTACATTACATGAAGAAAATCTATTGTTTAAGTGAACCTGGAGCTCTTTGCCCTATTCTCGTAGCTATAGATTTTTCAAAACTTGAGTAGATGCTAAATCTGTATTCTTGCTCATTCTCCTGAGTTATTTCAGCCTAAAAGGGAATGAATGCTTTTTCCACCTTTAAATTATTTGAACAGGCTTTTGTCTTTCACTTTATTACATGTAATCTGAAATCACTTACATAAAAGCTCCTCGGAATAGATTTATAAAGTCAAACACAAAATAAAATCTTACCTAAACCATTCATAGAGCTCTGTGACATAGGACTCCCCTCTCTTACAAGGTAGGGTGGCAGCTTGTCCCATTCTGTAAATAATACTCACTGTGCATTCACCACTGGCTTTATACACACATAAATCCCAGCTTATGCTCTGCCTTCTTAGTTGAACCAACCAATGCCTTATCACATTTGACAAATTAGTTAAACCTAATCTCCTCAAGGGAAACAAAATAGAGGGATAGAAGTGGGTGCTGTTTAATGCAAATGCAATTACTCAAAAAGCAAGGCTACTGCTTCTAAACCAGCTTGGCCAGAGACACCAGACTATGGATCGAAAAAGGTCATGGATGAAAATTCTGTCAATTTTAGAGTGAAGCTCAACCTGAGTTTATTGCATGCTGAATTTTAAAACTCAGCTTCAGACATTTTAAGTTAAGCACAAGCATAGAATGAGAAGCAACATAGGACATAGACCATTCCTGCTCTCATGCACATAGTCATACTCATATTCACACACTAATATTCTCTCACATTCACTATCAACCTCTCTCATACACTACTATTGTCTCTCACACACTATCACACCATCTTTAAAGACCAAAGGTGACCGGGCTTTGTCAGATCCGCAGCTTTGAAATGGCCTGCCTGAGGAACTCAGGCTATAAAGAAGTTCTAATCCCTATAAACTCTATTTATAATCATGGATTTTATTTTTATGTTTTTAATCACTATCACCTCTATTTCTTATTTATCTTTGTATTTTATTTTGGGTTTGATTGATTGTCTTTTGACTTTTATAGTTCTTGTGAGGTATAAATACATGAATGAATGAATGAATAAATAAATAAATAAATAAATAAATAAATAAATAAATAAATAGTATATTTATTATTGCTCGTAAACCTGCTAGATTGATTCTTAATCGACTTGCGATGTATTTATAACTAAGCTTTAATGCATAGAATGAAATCAAAACCAAAAACATAATCAACATTGTTTTAATCTCTAAATCTCTAAACAAACAAACAAACAAATAAATAAATAAAGGAATAAATAAAGGAATAATAAAAAATAAAGTTGTGAGTAAGATGTTT
>OMLF01032244.1:2498-25776 GCA_900302615.1 Holocentrus rufus
GCCTCCCCCCTGTAGACGATACGCGCTCCGTGTTTGTGAGGAGTCTTTTCTGCGTAGACGACAGAGAGTGAAATCGAAGATGGGCTTCAAAACAATGTGATGGGAGCGGGATTAAGCGTAACTGGCCTTTACTTTAATGGTTATGCGCCCGGGGCTGCTTCAGGTTTCTCTCTCCCTTCTGTCTCCCCATAATGTTTTCCATTAGCTGCTGTTCCATTCAGACTCGACTGATCCTTGCGTTGTCTCCTCCCGAGATGGATGGCTGAAATGAAATCTCCATACCCAGCGGACAACTTCTCTTTCTCTCCTCTCTTCTCTTCTCTCCTCTTCTCTTCTCTTCTCTCCTCTCCTCTTAGTCTGGCTTGTCTCTCTATCTCTGTTTTTCTCGGATCCGTCCTTTCCTTTCATAGTGGAAAGAGTTTAGTGTCAAGGGCTCAGGCTGTAAGCAGTATAGCAGCCTCAGATCCTCAGATGATGGCTCTGAGACTACAGATAAATGCATGGCAGACAAGTACCACTGATACTGTCTAAGTCTACCTGTCAGTGAATTGAATCACACACATCTCTCTCTCTGATTGTCTCTTCTCCTCCACATCTTACTGATACTCCGGTTGCATTGACATTTTGTCTTGTCTGGATAATTCACGGCAAAACCCCTCAGCCTCCGTGTCTCACTGTTGTGCTCCGGCTCACTACAGTGTTAAAAGTTAAGAATTGCGAGAGGTTTGGCTGCGTGATTCATCAAGGCTTCCATTTACCTCTTGGAGAGAGTGTTTCCATTGTAAGGATGAGGAATGGCATGTGGCGGTTTTGGCGTAGCTCCACTGGAGAGGCAGAAGGACTTTTGACGTCATTAGGAAACGTGACCCACTTCTCGAGAGCCGCGGAGCCTCGGGCTGGTTGAGCAGATGTGGCACAGATGCGCGTGCACACCCGCACACACACACAGATGGGTGCTCTTACACACACACACACACATACACCCTACTTAGCGTTTCTTTCTCTTTTAAAATACCCACAAAAACAGAATCGACGGATCAAGAACTTCAGCCTGGTCTCATTTGGGTTTGTGGTCGCGAGCAGGCGTGAATGGACGCGGTCACGGAAACGCAAGAGGGTGTTTGTGGGCCTTTTTTGGGCCACATCTGGTGGATTTCTAAACAGGTCTCAGAGGGGTAGAAATGAGCCCGGAGCGGCATCTCTGTCTTTGGGCTACAGCGGTCCCCGTTACGTAAGGTGGACCAGGCACCCAAGACATGGTGACGGGCCAGAGAGAACCATAGATTCTCATCCGCTGGCCCCGTCCCGCCCACCTGACAGGGGCAATATCCGAACCTCCCTGTCTGCCATCACTCCAGCGGCTCCAGCCCTTACATAAAGCCGTTCTTTCTTGTCTGTCATTTGGATGCGGTGGAGTCCAGCCGGCTCCCTTCATCTCTCTGCTATTTGCGCTTTCAGCAAAAAGCGTCACAGTCCCTGTCGTAGTTTTTGCACCCAGAAACGCACGAGTGGTTAAATTGGCCACTTCTGAAACCACATGTGTGCCCCACTGGACCAGCGCGGCGTCCCACCAGAGCTTTCTTCCTTCCTGCTTCGCTGTTTTACCGCCGTTTGAATGAAAACCTCTCTTCTTTTTCATTGTCTGTTCAAGGGTTTTAACATGCGACTGTCCAGCTCCCCACGGGAGTTGATAAAGTTTCATCTAATCGAATCTCGCTCCCTGAACCTGATATCCCGTCAGGAATTGTGGTGTAAACGATCTTCATAATTTGACGTGATGCTACAAAATGATAATTTACCTTTCACATCGCTGTGTTTCATAAGTGATGTCATGGATATGTAAGAAAGGTGGCGGTAAGAGCAGTCGAGTCTGCAGATTCAAGATTATTTATTGCCTGAAACAGCCTTTAATGGAGCAAGTGAAAGAAATGATAATAAATAATAAAAATAAATAAAAGTAACTGGAAAATGACGCTATCATGAAAGTTCAGTCAGTAAGTCTATTTTTCTCATGCATGCTCTATTTTTAGATATAGATTTTCCCACACTCCCAAAGTTCTGCTCCATCTGCTGAATTTTGCTGCTTTTGTTATTCACATTTTAACCAATCCGATGTGTCTGTGCGTTCTGTGAACCGATCGTTACGCTACGTCAGAATATAAACGGCTTCGTGCTTGGCTCGCTGCTGCCCCGCGCCTCGCTTCCGCCAAAACCGCCTCCTGGGTTGATCGGATCCAGCTCTTCAGAGGGAGATCCAGCAGATTCAGGAATGCGGTTTTGCTTGTCACCTGGAGGAAGTCCGCCTTCACGGTCCTCTCACCACCACCAGTTTATAGGCTGGATCGGGGAAAATTTATCCATGGGGTCTTGAAGGGGGGGGTTACCGTTCAAAATAGTTTCATGATGAGGCCTAATCACCAAAAGCTTACCATAAATTATAGACTCTTCATTTGTCCTTTGTCCGTGCTGATTGAAATGGATTATATGGTTTTATGATCTCCACACATTTTCCTTGTATCTTATTTTGCGAGTAGTTCAACCTCTTCTGAGGTACCAGTCCACTACTGTATCAGTTTACTTTGGATTGCATCTACCTTGGATATAAGCAGCTCTGTCCATAACAGGGTCAGAGCATTTCTCATTTCCAGAAAAAAAAAAAAAAAAGCATTACTGAGCTATCTGCCAAGCCACAGCTGGCAGTCGATTCCCATTTTAAGAAGAAAACCTGCCAAATAACCTAGATCTATGGAAAAGAGGAACATCAGTGTCTATTGATCTCCATCAGAAGCTTGGCTGTTTGCTATTGATATTGTTTGGTTTTTAATCTATCCCTGTTTTGGCAGCCGTCTCCTCTTCATTTGTTTTTTTATCCCCCAGGGAAGAGTCAGTGGTTATATCTTTTCAGGCAGATGTGAGGTTGGTTTTTTTTTTTCCTCTCTCCCTGTGTGTTTAAAATGCAGACAAAGTCCAGAAAACAAAATGGTGATTCCTCCTCTGGTGAGGGGCGGCTCGCACTGTCTATGATGTGCTCATTATTTCTGAAACGCCAGCGGTAATGAAGATTGGTCACCTTCAAGAAGCAGCTCAATTCGCTGTGACTGAGGCCTTTAACGTCACGCCCGGCCACCGGCTCCCGTGCGCGGCGGCGGCGGCGAGAAAACCAGCTCCCGACGACATTACACGCTCACAAAGGCGACTCCCATTGGCGGCGGGAATGCGCTGGGATGTCGAGGGAAATACAAACAGACAACCTTCATAAAATACACACGCGCGTGCACAAACACACACACACACCTGCGCGGGGTCGCCTGTGATGTTCCCGCTGATGTAATAAGTGCTCATTCATTTCCAAGTTGGCAAAATGTTAAGACTGATTCAGGGGCTGGTAGATGAAAAGGTCAGTGGGCTTGTTTTGAGAGAGTGTAAGATTTCCATCATCACGCCGCACGCTCTTCCCGGCGCGGGCCAAACTACACAAACACTGTCTCTGAAGCCCCTGACAGCCTGGATCCCGCCATTAAGTCAATAATCTGCCCTGTCCTCCCCTCTCTCTCTCTCTCTCGCCGCCCCTCGCGACGAACCCTGCCGGCGGTTTACGTACTTCCCCTTTTACTTACCTCAACAAAGCTTGTCCAAACAGCGGCGCAGCTTTCCTCCCGCGTGTTTCCCCTTCCTCGCCGTTTTCCACCATTCCTCCGGTCTCTTTCTCGCCTCAGATCCCGCCCCCTCCTCTCACCCGACACCTTTCATTGTTTCCAGACAGCGGTGAAACATATTGAGGGAAATGTGTGGAACGTTTAGAGTCTGTTTGTGCGAGGAAGGGACCGGGAGGGACGCACATACATGGACGCACACGCGCACACACACACGCACAGGGACTAATTCCAGGAAAGTGGCATCTGTGCAGCCCATTAGATGGGGATTCAGTGGACCTGCGCAGGCCTTTTACATATGGTGGTCAGCTGCTGGAAAGGAACTGGAACCAGGGGTCACATTTGAGAGAAAACACAAGGAGATGTGATGCATGTCGGATACACACACACACGCGCGCACACACACACACACACCTCCACCTCCACTCCAAGCCCTGCAATGCCCTTCACCACTGCCCAGGTAGCAATGCGCCAGCCAAATCGTTTATATATCCACAGGGCTTGGCTGTGGGTCAGAATGGCGAGCTCCCCCCGTGGGGTGCAAATAAACTTTCACTCTCACACATTTGGAGCCGTCCACCTTGCTCGAACACGTTCCAGCGCTTACCTCCTCCTGGGCCTTCCTTGTTAGCGTATTTGTCTTTTTCTCTTGCTATTGCTTTTAGGATTTGGACTCCTTGTTCGCTAAAACACGAATAATAAACCTTGAAATTGTTGCTCTCGCTTTGTCTCAAGGAAGTCTCATGGTAATGAGTATGGGTGCGGAGAGAGCGGGGAACTCTCAGTGGCCTCTCGTCGGTAGCAATACAATTATTATTACAGGAAAAGTCCACCCTACTGTAAATGGTTGCTGAAATGTCTCTAGAGTGTAGGTCTACCCCCTCGACTGGAGAGAGAGAGAGAGAGAGAGAGAGAGAGAGAGGAGAGGAGTGAGTGAGGAAGCGGGGAGAGGAGTGAGGGAGTAAGGGAGTGTTTTGTGAAGGCTTTTTGGAAGTGAGGAGGAGGGCGTCTGTGCCGGCCCTGCAGCTGTGTTTCATTAGTATGTTTGTGTTGCTGGGTCTGAGTTGACTGGACCAAGAGCAGACCCAGAGAGAAGCCAGGCCAGGATACTCCCTGCTGGGCCAACTGCTCTGCCCCCATATCAAACTCTCAACTTTTCTTACTGTTTTTATGCCAGTGTGCCAAAGTGAAATTCCTATTGTATTTCTCATGGACAAAATTCTATTCTATTCTATTCTATTGTGTTGTTTTCATTTTATGTTGTGTCGTATTCTGTTCGAATCTATTTTGTTGTGTTGTTTTATTTTATGTTCTATTCTATTCTGTTCTAAAATATGTAACCAGGAAGCCGACATGAAAGACCTTCTCTGCGAGGCTGGAGGAGGTTTTATCTCAAACCTCTCACCTAATGAACATGATGCAAGTCTCCTATCATCACAGTTTCTATAGTGCGCATGCAGCTGGAGGACATGAGGAGATGAGGAGGATCAGCCGTGGGTGGCAGATAGTCATGGTGACACAAAGTCATTATTGCTTTGATTGTGCAACATCCTGGGTGGCAGAGTGTTAGTTACATTGATGTTATAGCATCAAGCCTGGCTGATGTCCCTCTCTATGCAGCAGTTGGTCGTGGTAATATTATTATCAATTAGGTAATGTTTAGAAGGGCACTATGCCTGGATGGTTGTCGGTCACGATCTGGATTTAAGACAAACTGGCCGCATGCAGCAACATTACAGACACAGAGAATTGTTACTGAGAGAAAAGATAAAAATCACATTACAGATCATTATGAATAAAACAGAAACAAACAAATATTCTAACCCATTGTGCAGAAACTTGTTGAAAGGGGGAAAAAAGTGATTGCGATTGTTGACACAAACAGCATTAACGTGGTTACGATGGTGGTACTTATTACCATTGTAACCACTGTCATTAAACTGGATTAGACTGTCCATTAAACTTCATACGCTGCAGGTCTTGGAGGCAATAATGGGATTCCATTACAGGAAGAGTAAACCAATATAAGTAATATAGTTATATTTTAAGCAGGTAATCTGCTTCAGTGGACTCCTTTTGGAAATCAACCCAACCCTGGTTCAGATCATGTTTGGAGAACCTCCCACATAGCAGCGTGTTAGTCATAGTCAGGTAATATTATTGGGATCAACGTTTTCAAGAAAAATGCACCTTCTGGGTGGTATGTAGTTGGTCATGGAGATATTACGAGAGGCATGCCCCTCTGGGAGGCTCCTGCTCATGTTGTTTGAAGACTGTGTTGTGTCAGAGCACCTGGTCAGAGCCCCGGGCAGCGGATGTGGCTGCGCAGGAGGTTGCATGAGTTTGAGACTCATTAAGCTCGCTGCCCAGCCAGGTGGACTGCAGCTTGCTTCAGCCACACACGCTCACAAACACATGCACGCGGTTTGCCACTCACACACACATGGTGTGCATACGCTCACACTCAGACGTATGGATGTGTAGTCGCCAGTGGTGGAAAGGTTACTTTTAAAATGTAATCAGTTACAGATTCCTAGTTACCATATTAAAAATGTAATAAATAATTTCTAACTTCATCAGAGTAATGTAACTGTAATTACTTTTTGATTGCTTTTCCAGCAAATGTTGTAAACCAGGTAAAAAAAAAGTTGAAAATGCCTAAAAATATATATTTAAACCAGGGCAAAAGGCATTTATTTTAGATAATACAACTAATGGATAAATGGAGATGAGTATAAATATGTGCAGTATGGGCAAATATCAAAATAGAGCTCAGTTATGTCTTGAAAACACACAAATAATATGAAAGGGGGTGGGAGGTGTAAACAGTGAGAGTGGCATTTGCCTGTAAATGTTTCCTCAGGTTTGACACTGAGCATTTCGATGTTGACAGCATTTTCAATGCTGGTAAACAAGCTTTACCTTGTAATATTGGAACCCTTTTCTGATTTCCAAATGAAAATATTGCTGAACTTCGGTCAATGAATGGCGTTCTTGTCTGAGGAATGTTAGCTAACACCCGCCTTGACATAACCTGGCGGACCCCAGACTCTGATAGCTTGCAGGTTGAAGGGCAATGCGCCTTCATTTGACTGGCAGGATACATTATGTTACAAATCCAAACACGAGAACCAAACAAAAACCGGTTTCAAAATTTGAGCGAATCCTGCAAATAAATGGAGTCTGTCCAGACAAAGCAGAGCGCCTCGCTGTCCCACGCAGCCTCTTGTCAGACAGCCTTGCCTCGATGGTGTGCCAAAATGTGTTTGTGTGCACTGCTAAAATATGAGAGAATTAATGTTATTTCCTACCTAATTGCTTCTTAGTGGAAAAAAAAGATAAACAGATGTAACCCTTTGTAATCATTTTGATTAGTAACATTTCGATTAGTGAGTAATTAGTAGCAATTGAATTTAATTACATTTTTTCTCAGTAACTAACCAATCACAGTCACAGTTATTTTAATTACATCACACCATTACATGTAAACAGTTAATAGTCTTATGTACAAATAGACACATACTCAGTGAAGGGATAGTGAGAGAGATATACATAGAGAGAGAGAGAGAGAGAGAGAGGGAGACAGACATTTAGTGCAGAAGCCTCTAATATGATCAACTCAGATATGGTATCAATGTAACCAAATTACTGATAATGCATATCAAGTTTTAGCCAGCGCTCAGTCACATTTGTGGCACAGAAGTGACACGGCCCGCTTGTCCCAAACACAATAACTGCACTTACGTCATGCACATTAGGGCCAGTTCAAGATCCAGCTCTCGGAGTGGGAAAAGAGAGCGGCGCCTGGACGGTGGCGCACACGTGTAAACACCTTGTACGAAAAGGAGAGACAGATTTGAACATTCACTTCTCGCTCGGGCCCGCCAAAGTCCCTCAGCAGCGGTTCCACAGTAATCTGTCTTGTGCTGCCTGCTTGGAGCTAATCTGTCTCACCAGACACTCTCCTCTTCCCCGGGGAAAACAAATGAAGAGCGTTGTTCCAAAATGAGACATCAGTTTGAAAAATTTGACATGTACTCTTACAAAATGAAACTCACAATGGGATGATACTGAGGTCTTCTCCAGACATTTGTTTACAAAATAGCAACACTTTATCACTGTGTGTGTGTGTGTGTGCATGTTTTTTTTATTTTTTTTTTATTTTGCGCAATCAGTATCAAGTGACATCTTTTTCTTCAAACCACAGCTTTAAGAGATACAGCCTTTTGGAATGAAAACACAGGTAATTCGACCACAGTTCAAAGTATGGGAGCCAATGTTAGCTTGTTGGAGCCTAGGCATGAGCTCTGGCAGCTCCTGCCGTCTGTGTGGGTTTACCTAATGGTCTTTGTGGTAGGAATGCATATGGTCTTAGTAATGGAGTCTGGGTCACATGTTTGTCTCCGCACGCTGCCCTCTGATAGGCCAGTGCTTCTTAATTACCACGGTGACTGTTTATCCACGCTGTTTGCTTGGATCCTTATCAGCCCTAACAGTGTTTTAACTCCCAGAGGAGAATGTCCAGCATGAGTGTGGAGGAGATGGCGAGACAATGTGTGTGTGTGTGTGTGTGTGGTGACGCATATCTGTGTACGTGTGTATTTCGTTAGACATGGGTCAAAGTGTGTGGAATGCAGAACATTCTCTGTCCCTGGCGTGGCGGCTGCGGATGTGCTGATGAGGTCGTGTTTGCGGAGTTGCAGAGCCGCGGTTACGGCGGCCGCGGAGGGGACGCCGGCTGTTGACGTTGTTGGTGCTGAGATCTTTATGGGGCTCCGAGCGTTGGCGTTACCGCCTTCTGACTCAGCACCGAGCTCACGGAGCAAACTTTTTTTTTTGCTGTGCACGTCTTTGCATTCCAAACCGGTGGCCGTTGTAAAATGGTGACGATTTTACTGAAACTTGATTGTAAAAATGTCATGCATTCACACAATTAAAGGACAAATCGGCAGCTTGCTTTTTCTTGAGGTGGATGAGCTAGAATGAATAGTTTCCTTAGCACTGTGTGTGTATATATAGTCATATCTGCATGCCTTTGTGTGTGTGTGTGTGAGTGTGTGTGCGCGTGCGTGCATCTGCAAGCATGTGTATGTGTGTAACCTGAGCCCTGGCCATCTCCCTGTGTGTGAGTAATGGTCCCTGTTTTATTGGCCCGCTCCTCAACAGACTCTATGAGTAATCACATAATGCCTGCTCTGACGTCAGAGCTGTTTCCATGGTAACACAGTGCGCCCCACTCTAGGGAGGTGCGTTCATTTTTTTTTTTTTCTTCTTCTTCCCCCCACATCTCGTCCTCTCTGTGCGCTCAAAGCTCCGGCTCCGGATGGAGACGCTACTCCTCCAGCTAAAATCACCTCCCCCTAATCTATACTTTGACAATACAATGTGCTCTTATGATTAGAGCCCTGGACTTTGGTCTCTTTTACCTTCCTCTCCCTTTTTTTCCCCCTCTTTATCTCCATCTCTCTATCTCTCCTTCTCAGCCTCTCCTGCTCTTTTTTCACTGCCCCTATTTTACTCATCCTCTGTCTCCTCTTCCCTCCCAGCCCCTTCTCTTTTATGATTAGCCCCCATTTTGCTCTCTGTCCTCTCCCTTCCCCTCTCCTTTCTTCTCCTCTCCAAACTCTGCAATGCCTGACAAACCACCTCTCCTATTTCCACACCAGATGTATTCATTTTTCTCCCTGCCTTTCATGCACTGTTGAATTCCACTGAACGACTGACCTCTCTCTATTCTAGAGGCTCTTCCTCTTTTCTTTTAGCCCTTTTTTTCCCCTTTCTCTTCCCTCACTCCGGTGAGAGGACAGGCTCAGGCATATTCGGATGAAAGGAAACACACTCCCTTGCGTATCCATGCCCACATAAGGTTACTACGGTTCCAGTCATCACCAGTGTGCTCAGGGACAATGCAGCAAGTTCACACTCAGTTTATGACAGAATTGAAAAGGAGAAATGTGTGAGAAAAGTATTTCAAGGAGCATATTGGAAAATGAACTCGAAATCATGTGTGCAGTTTCATGGCTGTGCACAGATTCTGCACCAGTTCATCTGAAATGGAGTTTAGATTATATTGGATCCATTTGGTTATTTTCTTGAGATAATCACTGAATCTATCTTTGATATCTTCTGTGTACCTATCACAAATATACTGTATGTTTAAGCAAAATAGGCACAAAGCCGTGACAGTTCCACAAAGTCTGCCTTTTGTGTCTAAAAAGCCTTAAAAGCATCAAAATGTCAATAATCAGGCCAGCCTAGCTCTCTAGCTAGCAGCAGCCCGGTCTGTCTGGCTAGCCAAACAGTTACACAACGAAGCAGCTAATGGCTCTGTGTTATGTCTGTTGTCATTGCTTGGAGAGGCCGGGGCTGAAAGCATTACACTGGCCATTTCCAACCCATTTCCTTTCCCCAATTGAAAATGGTGTATCTCTGGTGCGGTGCAGGGTATTGCTTTCACCCAAACAGCGGCGCAGGTCTGATCCACCGCCGCTCCCGTGTCGTGCGGATGCGTCACTCAGTCACCAGTCAGGAGTGTGATCGGTGGCTGGCGACAGAGGCTGATTGACTGGTTGTCTGGATGACGTGTTCGGGTCAGCAGCAGAGCCACTCTAATGGACTCTGTGTCTCTCGCTAATCAACTGGGCCCGGCTCAGACAGGCGTCCGTCTTCATTTCCCAATCAATTAGACTGCAGTGGAAAACAGGCTGACCGGCACAGGTGCATGTGCGTGTGTTTGTGTGCGTCGATGTATCTCCATGTGTAGTTTGTGTGTACGCATGTGTGTGTGGGTGTGTGTGAGCGAGAGAGAGCGCGAGGCAGACAGACAGACAAGGGAAACAGGGAGAAAAAAGGGTGTGCATGAGTGCAGTTGTGTGTGATTCTGTGCGCTGTGCCAGAAAAGCACACATGCCAGATGATGGTCATAAAAGCGCTGCCTTCCCCTTCACCCCCCAGTCACGGCAGGGTTTCTGGCTGACTTGGCCCGCTCAGAGGGCCAGGGACAGAGCCATACCCATTATAGCACTCAGTGTGCTGTTGCATGTGACTGGAGTTTTGACCCAAGACCCTGAGCCATTGAGAGCATTATCGAGGCCTAACCCAATGAGCCCCAGTCCAGGGCTGCATCGCCAGAGGCAGGGCCCGCTCTGCCAGCACAGACCCCCTTCCCGCCTACAGTTTAGCCTGGCACTGCCAGCTCAACATAAGGATCGAACCCACTCAAGGACAAAGATAGGATGAGGCTAAGTGCCAAGCTGGGAGGATTTCCACACTGCGTAGAGCATGCTCTAAATATGACTTACTGCAGTTTTTTTTTCGCATTTCGCATGGCGGAAAGCGAATCATTCTCATCAGCAGTGCTGCAGCGTTCAAAGCCTATCAGCGTTCATCTACCAGTTGGTATCGCGCGGTGTGAGCGACCGAAATGAAATTTGACACATGGAAAATGCACTGTTTGACTAAAACAATCTCCCTTTGACCTGACAGGCGTCATTTAGCCGCCGCCTTACAGTTTGTGACAGCTCATTACTGCCACTGTGATGAGTTCCGCGATGTTGTAATCACTGACAGTGAGTTGGCTGGGCGTGCACGAAAGCCTGTTTGTGGTTTCTTAGCCCATTCCCTGGCTTCAAGGTTTTACAGTGTGACACAGGGAGAGAGCGCCAGATCCATGAGTTCTCCATTCATGCCCTCTGCCCCTCCTCTTTATCCCCCCTGGGCTCTCTGCACCAGATCCATTTGGTTCAGCCTGGTGCAGCAGTACTAATCAGGTTAGATGGGGAGAACTAATTTGTTTTGGGGTCTGTTTTCCATTAGATTAATGTGCACGGTGTAATAAACACGCAGATTTCTCAGATGGAAAAAGATGACCATTTGCCCAAATTTCCACGGTTTTTAACTCCAGGGTGGCCATTTTGTATTTACAGGTCCTACATGGTACAACCTTATCAACCGAGCATTTGTAGCTGTTTATGGCTCAGTTTTATGGTGCCTACCTTTCAGTCTGCCTCCCTAATTAATTGAACCACTTCCCATTACGCTGGATTATCCTTTCCAATTGGGCATTTTTTTGAAGGGGGTGAAAACAATCCTGGCTGATGGTCGTCATTTATTTTGAGTTGCAGCAGACATTATTTATTGTTACTTTTACATGGTCTGGGGAGGTGCAATTATCGCAATTATGAATGAGAAGTCACACTGCCTTCGGGCTACAGACCCTCTCTGTCACACAAACACAGGGATGTGAACCTCTCTTGAAAGTAATCTCCAAAGCAAGATTAATCTCTCCTTTCATTGGTTGATTAATTATCCTGCCATCGTTACTGATTGGATAATTAGGGGAATAACAAATGAGGGATTTGGACAGTGCAGCAACTGAATGAGGAAAGCCACAGCCTCCGTTGTGACTCCATTACTCTCTCCGTCATGCTCTCGCCTGTCCCTTCAGATGGTAGCGGGATGACCCTGCCGCTCTGTGGTGTCTTTGGATCGTGGCGTGGGGAGCGAAACGTAAAAAGGCAAAGGTCCCTGCGAATTGTTTCTTCAGCTGCGCCGCAGAGCGCGTACGCTAAGAAATGAGAAATTAGAAACCCTTTTAGAGTTATGTTGTCTTGAACTTGCTCTGTTGTGAGCGTTTTTGTGGTTTTCATCTACAGGATGTAAGAAGGACTGAGTTTGTTTCTCTTGCAGCCTGGTGTTGTCTCTGTGTTCATGCTCCATCCAGAACCAAAATCATGTTAGTTGACATGGACAATGTACAGGAATTTGTTTATTTTTTGATATTGGTGCACTGACTACTCAAAATTTCACACTACATACTTACACACATGCTACAATAATAACACAGCGCAACCATGCAATAAACACTATGACCAGCAGACTATTCATATCATTCACACATACAGTGTATGCATTGAACATTTGGTGTTTTTTGGCTTTTAAATGAGTCTTGTCCACCTGCAACTTTGCGTGGTAACCAACCATCATTTTCTATTCTCAAAACTTTGTTGTCTGGTTAAGTCATTTATTGTAGCCAGTGGACAAAAAAATTAGTTTCCCTCTCTGCCAAAAGTACTCTGGACAATTCAGTCCAGTTCATTGCGCCACAGGGACCCTATTACATGATATCCTCACCGACGGCACCACAAAAACAAACATATGAATCATTCTTCTTATCGCACCAAAGCTAGATTTATTAGAATGTTAAAATGTGGCAGGTAACTACATGCGACTGCAGGCAGAACAGAATCAAAGGATAAGCCGTGCATTAATGCACATGACAGTCGGAGCCTTTTGTCTTCTGTCACAGAGGATAGAGAACAAAGTAAACCATCCTTCCAAGACACGCCAAAACACTAAACAAATCACATAATTAAAAACTAAAACGTAGCCATGCATATTTATCGAGTGACTTTGTGTTTTTGTTGTAACCATCTCTTGACAGCAGATTTGAAATTATTTATGGATTCCATGACTTTAAGTGGAACAGGAAGACTATTTCAGGCGAAAGCTGTTCATAAGCACACGGCTGCTTATGAAAACAGATGGCAAATGCAAGGTAGTGCTTATTTATTTTATCAGGGAAAGATAAATATAGCATGTACAGGGCCTGTGAATTATTGCTCATTTTTAAACTATATGATCTCTACTCCCTGTCTTCCTACGCGTCGGAGACAGTATCAGTGAAAACCGAGATTGATGAATGTGTGGAATGCATGCTGACGTCACTGGAGGTGCTGCAGCCTCAGTCACATGGCTAGGTAAACACAAGTAGCCGTTTGCCCTGGGTGTGTGGATGGCACCGGTGGCTCTGATCAAAAGGATCCAGGAGCAAAGTGTTCCTTCGAGAGCGTTTGGCTCTGTGTTGTTGAGTGTGAAAAAAAGAAACAAACGCTCTGTGTATTTTTACTAGGATTCCTTCCATGTTTAAACAGCAGCCTAACAAAGTTCTTTAACAATGTTTTCCTAGCTTGTGGTTCACTTTATGCTGCTGCAGATTCTGCACACACATGCATACATGCACATTATCAGCACACAGACAGAGCCATGCACAAGCTCAAACACACATTTACCAGAATGCATGTATAAATGCATTTACTGATGCATCTGCTGTAACATTTAGTGTAACAAGCAAACATGCATTCACTCTCATTTACACACACACACACACTGTGCACGCACACACACACACATAATTCTTATGTGCTAGATTTGATCCAGTCATTTGCTTTCTTATCTCCATTTTGCTTTTATGCTCTGCTTCTGATCATTTTAACCTACAGTGCTTATTTTACTGATTCTGCTACGTCAGTTTTGCTCTGTTTTTCTATTTTATTCACATTTTGCACCCTGTGTTGAGTTTGTGTTTCTATCTCTTTATTGTCTTTGTTGACCTTTGTAATCTTGGCAACATTGAAAATGAGCGCTCAAACCTTCATTGTTCCTCCGAGGTTTAAATAAAGACAATAATGATGATGATGATGATGATGACAGACGCGCATATTAATTCACATGTCTCCATCCCTTGTAGGCCTGTGAGGAGTACATACTGGGTGGTCCAGTGAGAGAGTTGCTCTCACATTTCACTACACCTTTGCCAAAAGTATTAACTTCACGACATGTTGACAACAGCTTGCTGGCACACTGGTTTTGGTTATTATCACCTCGTTTATCATTTAAGGCTACAGAGACGCAGAGCTTTAAGATAGTATATTTTGTTTATTGCTCGCTAAGCCTCTGCGAGCCCTGGAGTGTGTGTGACAGGGGAAGATGGCCGCCTGTCACTCACTGATTCTGCGGCATATTTCCCAAGAGGACGTCCCGCATCTCCTATATCTCATATTCCCCGTTTGCTTTGCTCTAAGTCAGCTCTCCTAGCTATCTAATAGCACAGCGGTGCATTCCGGTTGTCTTTGTGCATCGCCTTACAGACCGAGGCCCACCAGGTGTCAGGAAAGGCCATGCCATGTTTCATGCTTCCCCCCATATCTTCCTTTTCCCGACAGACCCCCCATCCCCCTCATTACTTCTATGTAGAGGGACTGGAGCCCTCTGGGAGTCTCACTGACAACGCAAGCGTTTTACAAGCTAATGGTGGAAAACCTGCCCAAGGGGCTGACCTGAGCCTCTGCAATGCAAATCTGTCCACCTGCAGAAAGAGGAAGCAGAGATTTATGCCCTCATCCAGGTACACATGCTGTTTATTAGAGGCTGGGATTCACAGACTTACACGCAGGCACACCCACTTACTCATCGGCTGTGACATAGATGGTGTTCTGACTGTGCATTTACGCATCTACATCAGTGATTTATAAAGGGTGTAGGGAGGTGATTTAAAGGCATACGCTTGAGCAGACAGTCCCGATCTGTTTGTTTACTGTAGTCTTGTGGGAATGTTGATGGGATTGTAAATGCTCGGCGCGCAGCTGAAGAAGTGCAGGGATGTGTGTGGTCCTCTCTTAGATCTCCGACGAGCGCAGCCAGTGTGGAGGACCTTGCTGAGTCAGTCCTGTGAATAAAAGATGCAAAACAGGGAGAAATAATATACGCGTCGGAGGCAGCATGCACATGTGAATTCTTATATTGCTTTCGTAACATTTCCAGTGATTGAATTTGGGCTTTTTCAGTTTCTCATTCCGAATTCAGCACATTAGTTTATGGCAAAGCATAAGCAGAATCCTGCAATACTCCCTGTCAAGCCACAGCCGTGTAATTTCAAAGAGTATAGTTCCACACCTCATTTTTCACCCAAACTGTGTTTAACACTATTCCAAAGTACAGTGTATTTGCTTTAAGACCTCAATTCTCATTTCAAGGTCAGGTCCAAATTGTTCTGTTATTCAACTGTTCATTAACTTTAAAAAGCCTTCTTGACGTAGATCGCCTCCTCCAAAAGAAATATTGCCCGCTGCCCCAGTCAGACTTATGGCTTCATAAAAACTTTTTACAGTGGAACTGTAACACCCAGCCCTTTTGTTTGAGAGCCACACTACGCACTCTAGTAGCAGAAATCTGTCCATTTTTCATAGCTTAAATAAGACTTTTGAGCAGCAAAACGGGGAAATCTGTTTTGTAAAATGTGGCTCAGCCCTTTTTTTTTTTTTTTTTAATCTGCCTACACTCCCCATCCCCTGGCCTTTCATAATGTAATTCATAAATGCTACAGAAAGTCTTTAAGAAGACACATAAATCAATATTACCATTTCCATTTCATAATGAAAGCTCAGCTGGAAAATACCCAAGTGGCTGAAGTAGACTGAAGGGCTGAATCACCAAGTTGATGGATGATGGGGAAATGCACTCTTTATCTCGCTGCTGACCATCTTTTATCTGATGAACATGAAACCTGGCCAACGGTACATGAAATGGATGTAGGAGAGAATTTTGTTGTACTCTTTGATGCATCTGATTAGCCAATCAACAAGCAGGTGCTGTCGCCTTTGGCTAACGCGCTGACCTTTGATTGACCGGTAGCTCAAGCCGAATGTCCCCATATTTCAAAAAGTTGTCAAGCCCAGATTTGTTAAGTGAATTTCGGTGTCATAACCTATTTATTCTGACATAACTCTTCGAAACAAGTGTGCGCCGGCTGTAGACTATGCACTATTGTCGACACACTATAGCTTGTTTGATTCGACAGTGAGTTAAACTGCACAGTGCCCACTGGCACCTTGCAGACTGAACGGAGCAGAGCCTTGTAAAACAAACAAACAAGTGAGTGCTGTGTTCCCTTCACAGCTCTCTAGGCCCCAGCCGTAATCCTGACTGGACCATTATACACTAATGGGTTTGGCATGCTGTTTTGAGGTGGGTTGCCAGGTCTGCCCAGCCAGATCCCCCCTTTTTCACCCAGCCGAACGTGCGGGCCTGGGAACCTAACTGCTTGAGCAAGAGTCAGCCAGGGCTCATAACAAGGAAAAATAGTGTGTGGAGGAAAAATATCACAAATATAAAAGATTTTTCAGCGCTGATGCCTCACGGACAGGGATCTAAAAATATTTGGCTTTCAGACGTTGGATCTTGAAGAGATTCGAGGCGTTCTCATTGACACATTTCATGCTGTGACGCCTGATGCAGTTTTTGAGGTCAGTATGTGGGGTACTCCCACTGAGGTTTACTCCGGGCCGTGGTGTCTTTGTCGCCTGTGCCACCACCCTGAGAGACTGACAGATCTATCTCTGGTAGAGAAAGGCCTGCAGGAGTCATACACTGGGCCTCTTTTAGGACGAGCTCACTCTCCCAGGATACTTAAAGACGACAAATCCCATCGGTCACACTTCAGAGATCGAAAGACTCTGAGAAAGCAAAGTGTGAAGGAAACAGGAGGGGGTGAAACGCACTGTAGCTACTGTAGAGATGCAGCAGTAGCGTTTGGCATGTGTGCATATTGTCCGTGTGTGTATGTGAGCGTTTTTTTGGGGGTTTTTTTGCAAGCGCAAGTGTTTTTGTCTTGTGTGCCCGCCTGTACATGAGAGAGAAAATGTGAGAGTGTGTGTGTGTGTGTGCCAAACAGCTTAGGTGTGCGTGCGCTAATCTATGCATACACACAAGTGTGTTCCTCATTCCCTCCGCACGGCCCCTTCATTTTGGCAGCCCACCTCAACAGTTCCCTCCAGCGATGACGCAAATGACCCACACTGACTGACCCCCACGGTAAAACCTGTAAAACATTAGCCAGCATGAATAAGAATGACTCTCCATACTCTCCCCTCAGCAAGCAGGCGGGCAGGCAGGCATGCAGACAGCCTTTATACGAGTCCTCCCAGAGGACGGCTGCCGTGCTCGGTGGAAGACGCAGAGGAAAAGGTGGGGCAAGGGTTTCATGGTCACCTGGACCAGGAGCCAGACAGTTTGGGTCAGAGTTGGAGTCTGCCTGGCTCCGAGCCTTTCCATGCTCTAGTCTTACTGTTATGTACCGTACGCGCACGTCTCCATCAATGCACAGCACCTCGCTAAGATCAGCTTTCCTTTACCTTGTGTTGTTGCTGCTTTGTATTAGATTGAATCAGGGACAGTTTACGGCGTGAACAGATTTTCCATGGAGGATTTTACAGTTTAGTCAGTGAAAATGTAAGAGAGACAGAGAGGGAGAGACAGACAGAGAGGAAAACTCGCCATGGATAGAAAGAAGATTCCCACTCTCAATGTATTTTATTGTATTTATTCAAATATTCTACCTCAGATTTGCACCTTTTAGGAGTTTATATTGTTGAAGATTTCAGCACCTTGTACCTTGTTTTGCAAATCTGATCTGTTGGGAAGTCATAATCTGCTTTTTGTTATATGTGAACCCTCACAGTATAATGACAATACAGTTCACACTCATGCACTACTCATGCATTTCCATACAAATCCTGTATTTCTAGATCATTCACTGATCAGATGTAAATATCTTATTTATTGCAGCCTGCCGTGGTTTCAGTGTTGTTGAAAATACACATAGGCCATCTCTACAGTCAAAACACTGTAAAATTGTAAAATGTATTCATGTGTAATGTAGACAGCCATAAATAAAGTAACACTATAAAATCATGTAGTTCTACTGAGATACAGTATGGGTTTACAGCTAAAAGTGAGAGATACATAAATAGGTCCTGATAGAGCAGGTGCCTCAATTAACAAATAAAATGTTATTGTGCTCAAATTTTGGGCTCATGACCAAATATGTGTCAATTTGCAATTAAGGAAAAAATGATATTGATTTTGATGTTAAAATCTGCAGCCTATACTTTTTTCTTTTTTCTTTTTCTCTTTTTTTTCTCTCTCTCTCTCTCTCTTTTTTTTCAAATGTTTTATCTCATACCAGAAGACAGAAACTCATTTCTCCCATTATCCAAGACATGGAGCCTGTAGATCTAATTTTAACTTAGTTTTGCTCATCATACTTTTGAAAATGATTGTTCTACGGATCATGCAATCATCCAGAAAGAACATTTTTTCCAAGTAAGCCCCCGGGAGACAGCAGCTATATGGCTCTAATCATGAGAATACCTCCACCTGCAGGTGCAACACAAGATTACACCTCATTTTAAAGCCCTGATGAGTGGCAGACAGAGGAGTGTGCTGTGGCTGTAACTTGTATGCAAGATCTTTGATTGGTGTCTTGATGGTGTCCTTATGGTTTGAAGCCTCTAAATACTGAGACTGGTAAGTGGGATTTGACCTACATTTTGACAGCTGAAGTGAATCTGAGTGGAAGGATGCGTGAACAAAGCACTGTAGACGTCAGGATATCTTTGACAGAGAACAGTGATAAAAGAACAAAGGATGAATAAGTAAGCAAAATATTCTGAGACCTCAGGGTAGCGTGTGTGTGTGTGTGTGTGTGTGTGTGTGTGTGTGTGTGCTTGCTTATGCTTGTGCATGCAGGAATATTTGTGAATTTGTGACTGTGTAGACCATAAGTGAGAGCATGGTGAGTTTAATTGGACCGAGAGATGGCGAGTTCCCAGCCCTCCAACATAGCCTTAATTAACCCAACTATACTGAAACATCAGCATAACATTCACACCACCAGTATACTGCTCTCTCTCTCTCCCTCCCTCTCTCTCTCTCTCTCCCTCTCTCTGTCTCTCTCTCTCTCTCTCTCGCTCTCTCTCTCACCTCACTAAGACACTGAAAAAAAAGCCCTCCCGTCTATTTGTCCCTCATCCTCACCTTGTAAATCCAGTGCACTGACTAGTTAACACAGCTACCGAAGATCCAAGTAGACACACATCAACTCCACTGATATGAAGCCATTAATGAGGGACAAAATGGGACGCAGGCTAAGTGCGAGAGCTGGAGAGCGCGGGAGGCAGAGGGGAATGAAGGCCCGATCATGAATGACTGATTAAGAAACATTGCTAGCAGTAATCTTGCACCGAGCTATATTAGGACAAGGCAGTTTCCGGTCCCCTTGTCACACAGATTTAGAAGAGAGCTTAGTAGTAATGTGGAGTTACTTCAGGACGGAGGGCCCGGCTTGCTGCGACGCTTCAGGTTGAGCGCTGTGAAACTGGAAAAGGGGTGCTAAGCGATGGGTGCTACAAGTCGGAGAAAAGGTTCTCAACCGGTTATTGGCGAAGGCAGGTTAAACAAGAGGGCATATTCCAGTAGTTTGTTTGTATTTTGACACCATGGTGTTTACCCAGCACCTCAGAGGCAGGGCAGCTTGCTGTGGGCTGTGGCGCACAGCCATGGCGGTGGACAGGGCATGGCAGCCCGTTGGCATCCACACTGCAGCCCTCTTAACACTCTGGGTGAGAGGAAGACCGGGGGTTAGTGTGGCTGGCACTATGTGAGTCACGAGAGCGCCGCTCACTTACACAGGGCTGCTGGCATACACATGAGTTTTGGCTGGCTACTTCCTGGTGTTTTTCTCAGCATGTGACATTTCCCTCTCATCTGCTTCGTGATATGTCTCTCATTGTTGCAAGTTTGGGAAATGCCTGTATGTTTTTGGGGCAAAAACCCATCAAGCTATACTGTAATACTGTATACTGTCGTAGTTCAGGTAGTGATCTGCTTTGGGAGTCCAATATTTTCAGGGGTGTCCCAATGCCAAATTGGTGCACCATAAAAACAAGTAAACATCTAAGATTGCTATATTCACTTCACAGATATAACCAAGATGAACATCGGCAACACCTTCGATTGAATGGTTATGGAGGCTGACATTTTGCCAGCAACACTGCCAAACTTTGTTTTCAAATGTAACTTCTGTAAAGTTACTGTTAGATTACACAACACATGTTTTTTTTTCCTTCTAAAACTAACAAACTCCAGGTTTTCTTTAGCCAAGATTAAAAGTTAGATTAGCTTACAGTAGCAAATGTTAAGGAGTGGCAAAGTACCAACCGACATGTTAACCCAGCTAATGTTACTGTTAATCACCATCATCATTAGCTTGAATCACATTGCACATCACTGACTCATCAGTCTCCTGACGTTCATGGACTCAGTACCGTAACAAGTGCCCGAATTCCAATCCACTACATACTGATTCACTACATCCTGAACTATGACGTGGTTGAGAGACATCCAAAGACTCCCCGCTCCAAGACGCTAGCTAAAACCTTGATCTGTCTGTGGGAAGCATCCGCAGATGTTCACTTGGCCCGGTATGATCCTACTGTTTCTTCTCTCCGATTGATTCTGCAGAGAGATTCCTTCACCTGGACACACCCTCCACTGATACACTGCTGAACTTTGAACCAACTATTCCATTATTTTTCCTGCAGTGCCTTTTGTTTCTCGATAATATCACTTTGGATCATAAAAATACAGTAAATCTCTGGAATGTGTTCACAACGGAGCCAGAGTCCCATAAAAATGCCTTCCACCTTATTGAGTGTGTCATGTTACTCTGGTAGCTAGCGCCATGATTGAAAGACATACTTCCATTTTCAAAGACACAAAACTTATTTTTTTTCATCTTAGGACTGGATTCAGTAGCTATAAATCAAGAGTATTGCTCTAAGTGATGGAAAGGCACTGCTCGATCTGGCTTATTTTGAATTATGGAGCCACATAATGAATCTAGCAGAGGGTGAAACAAAGGGCATAACTTCTGCAAAGTTGTTATTTCTCCCAGTAGGTGCACTGGAGCTTTAGGACAAAAACAAATCCATTCGGAAATTTTAGTGCTCCGCCTGTCCTATGGTGATGGGGGGTTTTCCATGAAAAACCGTAAGATATCTTAGAAATCATTCATATGTGGTTTTACCTCTTCAGACATTATATAGGCAGTGGAATATCAGATGTTTTAAGTATACGCTTAGCCTTCTCTTTGACATTCTCCTCAAGTGACAAAAGATAATAACCCTGGGATAGTAAAACTTTTTTTTTTTTCATTTTTGTGTCAGGGTTTCGATTTTCATTTTGTCTGTGTTGTCATATTTTTTCATTTCTGCAGTGAAACAGTATACTGTCTGGTTGTGCAGACTTTTATGATTCTCTTGATTTTTTGGTTGTTTTGTTTTTGTCTGTGAAACATTGATGATGTTTTGCGGCGTTGCCACATATTTACAACGCCGGTGATAAAGTTTGAGGAGACTAGCACCGACCGTTTTGCTTTGCAACCTTTTTTTTTTTTTATTAACTGGTGTTTTTGCATGATAAAAAGAAAACAGTGGCACCAAATAACTGCACACAGACAGACTACATCCATTGTTCGGCTGAGTAAGTGACAGCAATCACATTGGTAGCACAGCGCCCACATACATTTGTTGATCAAACTTTTGAGCCGGTCTCAGAGGAAATGAGCTCCGCGGTGGCCTATAAAGTCACTCTGTGCAAGGGGCTATCTGCTTCTCTCGGATTTTATGCTCGGCTTTGATTTTGTGTGGGTTTTTTGTTTTGGCACTTCAAAGGGCGCATGTAGAATTCTGCGTGGTCTGGGTCTGCCTCTCAGAGCGAGGAGATGAAAGGTTGGGTTACGTAAGAGCGTAAGAGCGAAAGGCTGTTTATGTGTGTGCGCCTGGAGAGCCTCAGTGATACTAGGACCTTCTAATGGAGCAGGACTCAGCTGTGACCATGGAGGAGCCCGCTGCCAGCTCCTATACTGTAAAAGCAAAGCCCTGTCATCACAGCAGTAAAAGAACGAGACAAACAGTTCACTGGCTGCCTGATATTATCATTCACAGTAATTTACATATCATACATCAGCCTTTTACACAGCTGAGTGCTTGTTGACTTTCTTTTCCAGCAGGCTGTAAGTATGGTCATTTTAATGCATGAGAAGGTACATGCTTGATGGAGCTTTAAAGTGACTCACAGGCATTAGCATGCTGATGATTGGAGAAGCCAGGCTCTTTATAGCTGCGCTGCACAGTCTGGAACATGGAGGACGAGAGGGAGAGGACATTTCTCAGCAAAGGGGGAACGAAGTCAAATGCTGCACAATTTTTCATCACCCTGATCAATCTTCAGATGACATAAATGTGAAACAAATCACTATGTACTGTCCAGGGACCGGATTCATGAATGTATTCTCAAGATAGATGTTGTATGTTGGAAACATTTTAGGAAAGTCTTAAGAAGGCTCTTCAATGCAACTTGTCAATATTTTCTTAGTAACAGGCTCATTTTTTATGATTTTTTTTATTTAACTAGTTATAAACTTATCAAAATAGGGACAGTTAAACTGTAGATTTATTACCATTGAGGCCAGGAGGTGTGATTTAAACAATTATTCATTAAAATAAGCCTGTTCGTCAATATTAATGTTGTCCATCAGGGAATAGAATACTTTTATCAAGAAAAAAACTCTTATTTTAGGGTATTTAGGGTAAATACAACTTATGGTTCACTCAAATAAGTAGGTCTATGAAAAGATGTAAACATTGGTTGCTGTTATTTGAATAAACCCCATAAGTCTAACTGTAATTTTTTTTATTTTCAGTAGACATAAGACAAAGGCCTACTTGGGCCTACACCAAGAGGAATTTTAAGACAGCCAAAGTGTCTGAAAGTAAAGGGAAAAAACTGAGAGCAAATGTGAGAACTTTCATTTCAAGAATACCATTCATTTGTAATTCTTTTTTTTTTTTTACTGCAGAAAAAACATTAGAATTGAGAGTTGAGAGTTGAGAACTGTTTTTGGGAATTTCCTGTTTTCCTACTATTTTTTTCCTAAATCTAAGGTA
>OMLF01032255.1:2660-13253 GCA_900302615.1 Holocentrus rufus
CCAATGTCATTTGCAAAAAAAAAAACAAAAAAAAAAACGGATTTTTGGATGGTATTACTGCACAGGGTTTCTGTTTCATCTATTACGTGGCCGTGATAAAGTAATTTATGGTGATAGATACAGAATAGCTAAATCTTATAATAATGTATGTATGCTATGAGCTATGTTTGTATGGAGGGCCGAAAAACGTCAAGCAAAATATTTTTCAACACAGCGGGTTGTCTCTTCACGCTGTATAAAAATACGCATTGAAGCGGCATTATTTCCAGCGCCATCACGTCTTCATGCACTTCCGTTGTCACTGCTTCAATTACATGCTCATTGATATGGCATAGCATTTTAACACACTCTATATGTGCATGTACCGTGTGATCAACTTTACATGAAGAAATGCAAATACAAGGAACATTACCTGAAGTGCCTGAAGACACAGTGTGCAAAGTGCCTCTTCAACGTGTATTTTTATACCGTGTTTAGAGGTGATAAATGGCTGTGTTGACTTGTAGTTCAGGTTTTGCCCCTTCAGTCTTCCATATGTTTATGGTTCAGCTGTAAACAACAACTTGTAAACCTGGTAGGGCTTGCTAATAAATATTTACTATCATCGTTTCTAAAATTAGAAATGTTTATACTGTTAGAAGTATATTCATTAATACATGTAAACTACAAATAATGATGAAACTATTTATATCTATAAAAAAATTACATTTGCTTTATTATTTACAAATGTTTAAATAGTTGTAAACATTAAAGAAATTGTACCTAAACATTCATAACAGTATATATTAGCTACATGTGAGTGAATCTCAGATTTGTTTCATGACTTCATAAATCATGTAATGATGCGCAAGTGCTGGTTGCCAGTTTTAAAACTCTGCTAGAAAAGTATTCAGGGATTAAAGCAACAAAAACTATCTCACAACTCAAACTGAATCTTTTCTGAATCCTTTCATCATGGACGGCTTCTTGGGCTTTTTCTGGGCTTTGTCTCCCAGGTTTTCCTCCTCTTTTACTCGTAAGCATCCATCCTGCAGACGGAGGACCTCTTCCTTCAGGATTCTCAGGGCCTCCATCTTCTGTTGCAGTTTGTCTGATGTTTCTTTCCTCTCCTGTCTCTGTGCCTCCAGTTTGCTGAGCAGGTCCTGGTTGCACTGGGCCATGTCCCTCTGGAGCATCTGCAACTAAAGCATCTACATACATACATACATACATACACAGAACTAACACACAACTAATATATGCATTCTCAGTAGGGCAAATGGACTGTTTTGTTATGTCAAAAGTTCTAAACAGCATACTATGTGCATTGTGATAATATGCTGAAACTCTTGGAGATATAGGATTGTATTAATGTCCACAGGTTACATAAAGTTTACAAATTTATGGGTTTATTGAAACAACCAGTGACAGTTCAGCCAATGCATTGCTGCACAGAGCTAAAATTACAGATAGACGATAAGTTGACATGGATCCATAATGTCGACCAGTACGATTGCTAGTCAACTAGTAGATTTTGACAGACAGAAAGTTCAGTCATTTTCTGCTTCATGATAATGTTCGAGGTAGGGATTAAGGCAGCTGGTAACTCAGCCAGAGAGCTGAGATCCCGTTCAAATTAACTGCTAATTAATTGGATCTAATGCCCCAAATGCACCATGGGACTGTACAAAACCTGCACTTGTTTATCCTGTTCTACCATTGCAACAAACCAAAATATTTACTAGTGTAGCACATAAAGAGATAAACACCGGACATCAGATATCCAAATAAAATAACTAAACACAAGTTGAAAGAAGCTCAGGTTGTGTTGGGATTAGAGGAGAGGGAACCATGGAGACCAGCAGTCTGAGGCATTAAGGTAACTCATAGCAGGAGGTGAGTCCTCGCAAGGCTCCTGGTGAGGCTAAAATGGCATAGGATGCCAGATGTCAAAAGTGTTGCTGCCCATAACAGTTCACTGAAAATATTGCACAGGCTTGCAATTTTGATCAAGATGCTGCATTTTTACCACGTATGATGCTCAAAGTCTCTTCAGAAAAGCCTCCAGTCAACTAGGTGATTTTGGTCACAGTAATACAGGAAAAATCCTGAAAAGATGTTTTGCTGGAGGGGGAATTCCAATTAAATGGACTAGAATTATGAGGAAAAAGCGCAGTTATTTAATGCAGAGAAGGGAAAAGTGATTCCTATGTGGCCTCCAGAATCCTCTCAAGCTGTTTTTGACTTTATTTCTCTGTGTCTGGGAACATTTGGTTGGAGTAAAATGTTTTTTCCTGACCTTCTCTAGCAGCTCACTGACCTGTTTCCCTGCTGCATTTTCAACATTTCAAGTGTCTTGTATCTGCATTCAGTGTTAGATATGCCAAGTGTGTCAATAAAAGAGATCACCTCTCTTACTTTTAGCACACTGATGTCACAGAAAGTGGCAAAAAGAAAGATACAAAAAGCTTTTGACCTAGTAAGGAGCCTCCTAGTGCACTTTTCTCAGATCCTGTCATCCAATGAAAACAATCCAACTATGAGGTTTGAACTTTAATTCTACAAGACAAAACTCAAAAAACAGTTATGTTTGGGGAGATTCCATCAAAGTAGCATGTTCCTCTAAGTCTGAGTCTGTATTTTAAGCAGAATTTGGATGAAGAGAAAAGGGAGTGTTTGTATGCCACAGGCCCCCAGGGTGAGACGAAGTGGATGTCCCCTCTCTGATTTAAATTTATAACAGGGGCAGTGTTCAACAGCTCAGGTCGGGTACCAGGACAGAAGAACTAGGCAACTGCAACAACAGCACTAAACGTTTGGTACAGATTTCAACCAGCAGGGGGGGAGAATGACCCAGATTCCCTGAAGTACACATCCCTCAGAAATCATGAGATTAAGATTATTAAAGTTATCCGTGTCATTTTCAATAGTTCTGCTGTTACATGGTCTAAAAAAACTGTTTCAGAGACTTTTCCATCACAAAAAGAGAATGAGAAAAAAGCCTCAGTGTCCATGCTGCACCTGCGCAGTTGTTTTTTTCAACAGATTCTCAATAGATTAAGAGATAGAAGTTGTATGTCTGATAAAAAAAACATTTGATCTTTTGTATAATCGCCCACTCGGTCGGCACCTGTTGCACTCCTGGCTGGCCAGGAAGGGGCCCCTTTCTCTCCGTGGTCCTTCCCAAGATTTCTTCCCTTTTTCCCTTACAGTGGGTTTTTTGGGAAGTTTTTTCTTGCCCGATATGAGAGTTAAGTCAGGGGGTGTCGTCCTATCTTGTTTCTTGTAAACTGTGGGCCTGTAAATCCCACAGGTATCTCAAGATTGGTAAGAGCTCAAGATTTGTTTCAGAGGTCATTATAGTGGTAATTTACCATCCTATAAAATTAATGAGATACCTATTTTTTGCTTACACTATATTTCATACATTCAACTAGTCCTTTACAAGAATAACTGCAAAAGGTTGCTGCCAAATGTCAGGTGTCATTTTTCCCAGCAGACCTTGAACTACACATCTAATCACCTCTGAATGCACCTGTGTGGAAAATATTTCATTGAAATCTAACTGATTTCTGAATTACTAGCCCAGGGTTTATGTGCACTGTGTTCCAGGCACATTTTAGTTGACATGATACTCTAGGAGGTGTAAGGTGTAATACAGAAAAATGTGAAGTCAATTTTTATTTGGAGGGAGGGTCACATGACAGGAAGATATCTCTGGATTGGTTGGAACTAGACATGTGGTTCAAACTTCCAGCTAGCAACAACCTACACCTGATTTACAGCAAAGTTAGAGAAACCAAACTAAAAACATGCCTTTATTCAGAACATTTTCCTCTGGCAAGGATTATGATGGATTACTGTGTCTCTGAGCTTCATTTCAAAAACATGGTGAAAACATGGACTCTCAGCTACAAGGTAAGCTTTCAGTGAGCTTTTGCTGCTGCTCCATTGTTGTGCTGCCAGTGGCGTTTACAGGTTCATATTTTTGCATGTTGCATGTCCATGATCGATCTGCAAATCTGAATGTTTATCTGCAGCGTGTGCAGTTTTAAGGAAACTTTGAATGAAGCTGATAACTGCAGGCAGTCCAGAGATATCGTTGCATCAAATGCATGTATGGAAATAAACCTGCTGGTGGGTATTGGGGTTTTGTCAGGGCAAGCCTCTGTTCAGCTCCATTTAGAAGAGCTCTGGCCATTTTCCAGGCGACAGTATATCAAGATGCAATTCACTGCATAGACTGCAACAGAATATGTATACTGTTGATCACTCCATTCATTTCAAAAAGCAACTTTCTGTCTGTATTATATATTTTGAGTTTATTTGTGGTATGCCTACAATTTTGTTATGAATTTTGTTTACCACCTGACAGCACAAATTTCATGGAACACTTTACCTGTGACGTTTGGCTGGCTTGTCTATTAAAGGTGCATGCAGAAACACAATCAGAAGGGCGGAGGCACACATTCAGTCATCATTGTCATTATTGTCTGTCACCATCATAACACTGTAAAACCACGGGGTGCGTACTGCAACTCAGGGCTGTCGACTGAGTCAGAACTCTGCAGAATTTGCAGAAATTTACAGCGCTGGCTCTTTGTTATCAGTCATTTAAAACTCACACTGCGCAGAGTCCGTTAGCCATTTAAAATGATTGTAGACAATTTCCCAGTTTCTATAAAACATGCAGATATGCTGTGCCAAAATCCCATCTCAACAATTTTAATCAATTGATGGACAAATCATTAAGCATCCTGTACTGTGTGATAGTGCTCTTTTGTCTGGAGGAAGGGCACTCATTTTTCTTCAGTCTTGTCATGGAAAATAATTATTTGCTAGAGCAAGGTTCATTAAATGTTTTTGTATTCTGCCCTTTAGCCATTTATTATGTGACCTTTGAAATTTTACCCTTGGTGCTGCTGCTCTGTTTTGCTGTCTGGGTGTTGTTTAGTTGACGTCCCTGTAAATCGGAAGTGGGAAGTAAAAAATCATATAAAGTGTTCTGATCTGATGCCCTGCTTTAATTCCACCACAGAGGGCACTGGCTTTACTGTAAGTTTAAATATGTTATGAAATTACCAAAAGAGGATAATTAGGTATCTTGCAGACCTGGCAATCTTGTATGTTAGCATATAGGGTTAGCTAACATTGGTTTTGGAGTTAAGTCACCGTCTTGAGCCTGTGCAAACTGTGTACAGTGAAAAGCTGAAGCTCATGTATACATGCTGCAAAAATATCATCACAAAAAGTATGATACATTTTGTATAAATGACCTATTTATTGTTTAATAACTTGGCATGCCTTTGGGGTTACTCCCTTACTAAAATGCTACCAAGTGAATCGGCTTGAAAAGTGTCACATGCAACAAAACGAGTCAATGAACGCACACATGCATGCATACATACATTCATTGCCAGCAGTGTTTGGCTTAGTTTGAACAACATAAAAGGACGTTGAATCAAGTGGAGTCCCCCTTCCTGCTGTACCAACACACACAAACACACCTGACACAGTATGATTGTAGTTTGTCAGTTTTCCTTAGCTGAGAGTAGCCCAGAGTTCAGGTGACAGTTGCACATTGATTGTGCTGCTTGAGCTGCTGGTGTAAGTGGCAGACGTGGCTCTTCTAGACGAGGTGTCGCTTGCAATAACCCCTGTTTTTTCTGCAGATCCACAGTCTCTTCAATGTCAATGTGACCAGAGTCCAATATTATTGATTACATTTATTTGTGCTCCGATCTTGGATGGTTGGCAGCAGGAATAAATAAGTATTGCTGTGCAGTAGTTTAAGAGTCTCTCGACCTGTAGCGTAATGTGAGTTCTCTGGAACACCAATAAGGACTTAAATTAATCTATAATGACTAGAGTACAGCTAAGGTAAGCTAGCAAATGCATTCATCAATGTTGTTTTTCAGTTGGCTATATCATTTGAGCTCACTACAGCACATCACTGAATAAATCCTTAATGCATCATGCCTTGTCATGTTTTATTTCATGAGTTAATAGGGAATTCACAATATTGACTTTCTCTACCCTGACTTTTATAAAGGAGTTAAGTCAGGGTTGGAACCTGAAAACAACAGACCTCCTTTGCTCTTGTGTAACAGCTCATACCAACATGATTTAATGTCAAAATGCAGAGCCACAATACAAAACATGTCTAACCCATGATATGATGCACTCATGATGTAATTTGGACATCTAAAGATAAGGGGAAAAAATGTGCCTTTACGTAGAATATTAAAATAAGTACTTTTCACAATCTTTTCAATGCATAAAGCTTACTGTAGGTTTACCTCATCAGACACAGCATCATGAAATAATCTGCCCCCCCTGCCCCGACATCTTAATGGATCACTCCCACAAAAACAATCCAAACATTCAATAAATACCTCCATCAAAATATTATATTACATCTTCTCATGAAAACCTACAATCTTCAAGTAAAATGATAAGACCAGTGCACAGAATTCCAAATACAACAACCTAAGAGGAATTTGACTATTCAAAATTGTTACATTATCATATCTTCTGACCAGGTATACACTATCAGTTATCAAAATATTATATTTATGAAAGCATACCTTTTAATTACACATCCTTAGTAATCACTACATTTAACCTGCAATATAATAAATGAGATTATCAGTGTGTTTTGTTGTCTTTTGTCATCTCAATAAGTGGTGTTGATAAAACCAGCCGGCAAACATGTAGAGCTATGCTAGATTTTTCGACTGTAAACTGGTCAGTGTCCAGGGCTGTATTTGGATACTTGTCTGTGTATAATGAAGCTTTGCTGAGTTTTGTATTTCCTGGTTTCATTCTGTTTGAACAAACTCATGCACAAGCAGGTTATTAAATATTTGAAGCATCCTCACTCGCATGTCGTTTGTGAGCAGAGCTTGGCCTGCTGGGTGGACAGAGGAGGAGGGCAGAGGCCTAAAAGTCATCACCGCACCCAGCCAAAATAAAAATAACTGACTTTTCCTAGAAATAATGGCCAGATATGGTTGCCTCCCATTCAATTCCATCAAATCCATGTCTGCCTCTCAACTTAAGCATCTCAACTCACTGAGCAGCCTTACTACAGCTATAAGGCTTATATTAATTGACTGGGGGGGCTCAGTGTCGTAGCACTGTCCCTGTTTGAAAGAAAAATAACCAGCATCACAGCTTGTTTCCAATTCCCCAAGGTCCTTGGTTGGGTAAATCTTTCAGGAAAAAAAAAAAAAAAGAAAACATAACTTGCTGAGTGGTGTATTATCCATATAAGTCTCCTTGACTGAGTGGGAGAGCGAGCGGGCGGGCTGGGGGTGTAATAACCCACAGCTGGCTTTGCTGTGATGTGCTATCACAACGGCTGCTTGGGGAAGGCTATATTTAGGGGCTGCTAAGTAATAACTAAGTACATCGCAATGTTCCAGCGACGGTAATGATACAAGAGGGCGACAACCAGATATTGGGGGACTTAATTACGTTTTGGGGCGGAAGCAAAAAGCCGCGCTTGTCAGACCTCTGGACTATGTTTATACGTGGTCGGTGACTCACCGTCGCATTAACCCAAATCTAACAATATCTTAACAATGCGCGCGCAGGCTGGTTACACAGCCTTTCCCCTTTGTTTCATGTCCTTGTAAGATGCGCCGCATCGATGACAAAGGCTGTCTTATTTTTGCACCAAAACCACAACAATAGGAAAGAATTATGATGGGAAAAGATTTATTTCTGTAAAACATTCATAAATTCTTGTTAAAGGGCATTTATTAATCCCTCCTCTCTAGACTAGACCAACATGCTTTCCCTCAAATTAAAGGGTAACAAGTAGGCCTTAAGCAAAATTTGTTTAGTGTCTAAGGTACTGTAGGCCTACTGCAAGGCTTTCACATTTCCCTGACATTTAGACAGATAATGAGTAACAATCTCCTAGTCTTTAAATCCCCTTGTGAATCCGCTGGCATTTAAGTCTTTATTTTTTTTCTTCTTCTCCTTTTAAATATTTGATGAGCAGGATGTTATCTAGAGTGGATATTCCTGGCATCGTGAAGATAGGCTTTGACCACTCAATCACACCTGCACTCTTTTACAGTGACCCCATATTGTTGCACCTTCGCCTTTTCTCACCCCTGCGGCAGGGAAATATCAAAGTGAAGTTCACGGTTCGGCCACTTTAAAATGGTTCCTGTAAAATGTGGAGGTGCTAAGAAATACCATCCAAACGGCCTCGTATTCAGAAGTAGATAGATCGTGTCTCCAAATAGTGATCAATGGTGATTCTAATTGTCTGAAACTGATAAATTGAATTACCCTATCACTGCCCCAAATGCCCTCTTTAATGCATGTCTGATTGCAAGGTTACCGATTGAATATGGGCTGTATTGTAGCCACATGCTTACCTTTTGAGGGTTACGTCAATTCATAAGGTAGAACTCATAAAAATAGAATCTCTCGGACTATTAAAGTGATTTGAACCAAAAAAAAAAAACTTTGAAGCAAAATGTCAAATCCTGTGATCACAGTTGATTTAACAGCAATAAATCAATGACATAAACCTTCAGGCAATATTTACTGGAATCTGAGGAAAGGTGGGAGAGATAAAGGTGGGTGACTCATGATTTGAGCCGAGGGTGAACGGGTGGAAGTGAAGGGGAGCGTCTTGACCGTGACAACTGCCTCCATCTAACCGACAGCATGAGGAAACCCTGCATGTGACACATTTGCACAGCGTTGTTTGATTCTTATTGCGCTCCTGTCCTCTCATGCATTCACACGGTGAGATCCTGACACTGTGTTTTATAATTCCTCAAGCCAGGTCCACCGGTTCGCAGCTACCTCACATAGCTTGCACAGCTCACTACCCTCGGCCATCACTGCAGCTGGCTACATATTCGATGTGACATCTCCTTCCATCTTCTTATGAATTTTTTATGGCTCTTCCTCTCCCACTCGCACGCAGAGGGGGGCTTGTATCAGTGCCATTCGGTAAAACCATGCTACTGTAAATGACAGTGTTGTCTTTAGAATCTGTGACCTCTCTCTACTGCCGTTGCTATACGTTGCACTGGCTGTCCTACTGAATGCCTTTGACCTGTAGTGCATGGTATGAGCAGTATTCATGAGATATTACAATGAGTGTGTTGTTAAGATAATATACAGGAAGGAAGGAGAAAATTAGGACAGTTGTTGCAATAAATAGCCATGAAATTGTTTTTTCTGATTGGGGAAACACACAAAAAAAATGTCCAATCTTAGACTGAATTATACGTGTAAGACTCTGCTGTGGACCATTGTCAAAACTTGGAGCGCAGGGGTTATTTTCTCTCGTGCATCCCCCACCTGGTGATATCGATTTCAGGGGAAGACAAACTTCTGGACCGAACTCTCCAGCAAACTGACAGGTTTCCACACTTGTGCTGTGCATATCCGACCATGTTATAATGCACTCAGGTATTGATAGTCTCATTGATCTTTGCGAGCCTCTGCTTGACGTTCTTAGAAGTAGAGTCATAAGAAGATCTTTGCAGGCAACAGTCTCACACTGATGGAGAAATATCACACTGAAATCCTCTGATCTTTAATTTCCTCTTAATTCCTGCTAATAGTTGTGTGACATGTGCAAGTGAATATTTTGCACTTTTTCTTTCTATTTCCACCCCACCATTATTCCCCTCATTATTATTTAATCTACTGTCATTAGAAACTTGAGTTGTGGGAAACAGACCCGGCATTTGCTGGAAGTCTGTCATATGAATCCAAAAAGGAATGTAAAGCAATAATCCAAAACTTCTCTAAATATATGTCTGTGTTGCTTCTCTGTATCACCAACTGATACCCTATAATTATCTGACCTATAGCCATTTCATGACAGATTTGACATTTTCTGCTCTTAACACTTATGTGGAGGGTTGCATGTTTATGGGGAAAAAACCCTTTGCTACACAGAAAGTGATGCATTTTAATTTTATGAAAAGAGCAATAGTAGTTTGTTTGGAAGTGCTATAAAAGAGTTGAAGAAGCTGCAGTCCATTTCTGCTGCTGCCTGTCCTGCAGAATGTTCCTCTAAAAGCGTGAAGGCAAAAAACAAGAGGTCAGTGAAATATGCCGTTCACAGAGGCAATATTCAATCACACTATTGAAGAGACTTCTACAAATCTCTGAGACCGTTAACCTCAGATTCAGATGGACAACTTGAGAGACCAGAGAGACCAATAATCAGGGACCTCCTTCCAGGCTTTTCTACACCAAAGAATCAAGAAAAACATGATCCTTCTTAATTAACATGTTAAAACTTTTAAGCATTTTTATCAATTATGACATTCTGACACAGGATCATGAAGTTAAAATATACTCTGTATTTTCGAGGGGTTCCTTGAGGAACCTTTTTTTTTCCACAGTAGTAACCACTTTGAATCCTTCAAAAAAAATCCTTGGGGACCCTTTCTTTTGAGAGTGCAGTCAAGTTGGTGTAAAAGCATGTGAACATCATGGAGAAACCACCCGTTTCGCAGCATCGCTAAATCCCCCAGCATTCCCACAGCTGGCGGCCCAAGAGAATTCTCTCCAGCCTAAAGAAAATCTACCTTTCAGCAAGTTGCCGCGCTCCGTTTGCTGACA
>OMLF01032257.1:17104-30424 GCA_900302615.1 Holocentrus rufus
GTTGTTTGTGTGTGTGTGCGTTTCTGTGCAAAAGAGACAGAGAGAAGGCAGGCAAGGGGGAGGGAGAAAGAAGAGAGAGAGATGGCTATGAAAGCAAAAATAAGCAGCCTGCCATTTGATCTCTTCACCCCCTGATTTGAGCTTCATCTGAGGGGACCACCAGCCACCTCGAGGCGTCAGAAATCGGTGACGAGAAACTCATCTACAGAGTTGTATATCCATGCTGTTCATGCACTTCACACACACATGCACGCAGTGCTGGCGGCGGCGTCCACCCGGTTCTGCCTTGTTTTCCTCATTGTCTTTCAGTGCCTGCTCAGATTCCCTCTCTGCTTTCTAAGTATTTAAAACAAATCCGTCGTCTCCGGAGGCAGGAGTAGTTGAGACGTGGAGGTCCGAGCTTGGAAGTGCGGGTCTGGCAGCTGTGATTTGTTTCAGAAACGCGGCGCGTTTAGGGATGAGGGCGAGTGTTTGTGCTGCAGGGGATCATGGACGAGTGCAGGACGGTGGCAGCTGTCATGTTTTTTTGCAGCACAGACAGACACCTAGTCCCTTTTTGTCACCCATCTCCACAGCTCCTGTGTAGTCTAATGAGAAACAACGCCTACAAGCGTGTTAAGCAGTGTAACGTTATGCAACGCAGCCCCGCTGCTCTTACGGTGACAGCGCAAGACAGCTCTTGTCATCCGCACAATCGCACAGATGTTCGCGACATTAAACGGCTCCTCTGCTGTGACTCTAGAACCGCTGCACCGGCTGGACGTGGAGGCAGCAACTGAGCAGCAAACACACATATTAGGTGTATTGCCCATGTAGTTTGACTTATTCCCACGGTTTTGGTCTTGACGAGATGCTACTTGTAACAAAATTGATTATACTATCTGACATTTTTGGCTGTACTTAAATTGTCTTAGAATATGTTCAGGTCTGTAGTAAATGGATAATTTCCCACACTCATTTCCCACAAATCATTTAATCTCATATTCAGTCTTTTTTATGAAAGGGAAAAAAAATCTGTCAGTGGGATGAGATAATCCCACTTGTTTCCAATGCAGTTTCACAAGTATAATTTCACTGAAACAAGGCAGAATAAGGCAGATCAGCCTACTGGAATCAAGGAAATGACACTTGATTCAATGAAATTTACGGAAACAAGTTGATTAGCATCAGAAACAAGTGGGATTATCTCATCCCACCGGCAGATTTGGATTATGATTGGGCGCGAGACTAAATGACTTGTAAATATGGAGATTTTTCATAGCGCAGCGGCTGCGCTGATGTTCACGTCGAACATGTTCAAGCTCATTGTAAATTCACAGAGCAACTCCTAATGTATTAGCATGCGTTTTTAGTCTCCCTCTTCTCATGCCTCGTTTCATCCTCCACCAGTTCTTCTGTCACAGAGATGAAATATATGTTGTGAGCGGGACCGTCCCTCTGCACCTGTTGACACTGATACACAGATGGAGAGATAATTGTGAAGGGATAATTGTGAAGGAGCTAATTGGAGTTCCCGTACCCCCTGACAGGATTTAGTCTGGGCCAGGTTCTGACCTGCTGCCCAGGTAAGCGTTTATTCAGCGGGCCGCGGGGCTCCGCATCGAACCAGATTGGAAATGTGGCGAGGAACAGTGAGGAGGAGAGGTCAGAGCCTAGCGCGAGCGAGTGAAACGGAGACACGCAGGAAAAGAGAGAGTTGTTAGGAGATGAGGGGAGAGCTCTCACACTCTCAATTACCCGGGTAATGAGGTGATGCAATGCCATTGTTTTATTGCTAAGTGGAAACCGGAGAAATCTAGAGTTCACTGTGTGGTCCTTGTGTTTCCCACTGCTAGGCTGGCATCTGCACTCTTTATTCGCAGCAGTCTTCCTATTATCCACTCTCCCCCTCCAACAGATTCCTCCTCTGGTTCTGCCTCTGTTGCTCCTCTCTTTCCCTGCAACATGCCTTGGCTTTTCCCTGCCCTCACCTCCACTTTGAAGACACGCGTGCTTTTTAGCCCCTTCTGATTAACCTGCCATTACCCCCGTTTCGACTAATCTCTCATGAGTATCCACAGCTCGCCGACATTAATCTGAGAACGATTTGCTGGTCAGCTGCTGTGATCACTGCTATTCCCAAAAGCCAGAGCTTAAGAGACTAGTGTCCCTGTGGCTCTCTCTCTCCTCCTGTCTTTTCTTTCTGTTTTTCTGCACTCCATTTTTTTTACTCCCTTCTCTTTCCTTTTTGCCTTATATACTGCTTTTATCCAGTCTTTCTCCCTCTCTTATTCACCCTCTTTCTTTTTGCCACACACAAAGGGAGCAGCAGTGACATAAACACAGTTTTATTGCTCTTTCAGAGGCAGTAAATCTCCCTTGAGCATGAGGAGCTAAAGCTGTTAATACCCGGGAACACTGAGCGCACCTCTCCCAAGTACAACTCTCCAAGGGGCATATGGGTGCTCGAGGGAGGCAGGAAGGCAGCGAGGCAAAGCCCAGCCCCCCCTATATTGACAAAACCTCCAAACTCAGAAAGCAGTTTGGATTCATTGAGTCTGCATTAGAGATAACGCGCGGCTGAAATAATACCTCCGCATTACATTAATGCATTGTGACTCGAGACGCAGTCCTCGCCGTGAATCATTTCACTTCTCCAGAACGGATTTCAAGTAGTCTCCAGAAAACTCCCAGGGAAAATTGCTCATACTCGCACCCTTATAGTCGGTCATGTCTGGAGATTTTCATGCAGATCGTTCTCAGCGGTGCTGCGTTTCGGTCCCCTGGGTCCCTGTCTTCTTCGCAGAGGGAGATTGATTGCACTGTGTGAGTCATGCTGTGTTGTAGGGCTCGCCGAGTTGGTCACCCCCACCCATCACCTGAGGGATTCTTCACAAGCGGAGAGACACACTCATGTCAAAGCGAGTGAGACACACGGGCTCAGCAATGCTTTTTTCCACTGAGACGAAACTGTGCTTGTTGGATGCAAGGAACATGTGTGTGGGCATGTGCAAAATGCATGTGTATGTGTGTACATACGTGGGTGTGCACATGTGTGTGAATACTGTATCAACTTCTGTTGTCAGGCCACTCATTAACATAGCTGATTAGCTATCTGGAAGATAGATAGGACCAGAGGGACCACAACATGCTCTCCATTTTTATGACACACATCATCTGACAGTTATTAGCCATGGGTGGCTGAGTGGAGGAGGATGATTGTGTGTGTCTTACAGTGTCTGGTGTCAAATGTGTTTATCTCCCTTCACAGCGCTCCGTTTGATTGAGTGAACCTTCACCCCTGTGGTGTTTGTTGCAAGTGCACGTATGTAAGTGCATACCTTGGAGCAATTATCCAGCTAAGGAGATTAACTGTGAGACAGTCCAAATGAATGCATGTTTTCATCCCTGTATATACATAGGATCACCCATGTATGGATTTATATGGCAGCAGTGTTTGATGCTTTTTGTTGATTTGATAGGTTCATGATCAAAGACCAGGAACATAACCTCGTTTAACTTTAGAGGAGAACCATTTTCCATTAGTAAAAGTTAGTCAAATAACACTTGTTTGATTATAACATGAATAATTCAAACAAAATAAATCATGTACTCCTATTATGTAAAACAGTATTTTAAAACCATGAATGCAAAGGTCAATTATTCATGAAAACAAAAACTCTCTCTTATAATATCCTTGTTTTTCCATGTTTGATCACATTTTACTACCAGTTTTTATTGGAAAACAAAATTGCACCACCCAACTCTGTGGTGGAACTGTGACATTGGATAAGTAACAAAAACCTGTGGCCCCCTGTATTAAGGTGGTGTGTGACTCTAGGAACATGCCTGCTAGTGTTATGCTAAGGTTGACAAAAGCTGAGCTGGATTCAGCTGCTCACTGTTCCACCCCGTAGTTTTTGTTCATTTGTGCCCAAAGGAAAGGAATATGATTTCACACCGTCTGAGGACAATATGCCCAAATTCCTTTGGAGTTCCACAGCAAAAAGTAAACCGATCGTGACAACATTGTGTGCAACAGAGAATACCTGATGCCTTCCACAGTCACTCTCTAGAACAGTCAGGTCTGTTGCAGGAACAGCTGCATAATAGCAACAGAGATCATTAGGGGTTAACATGAAATTATGGCGGAACTCGGTTGAGCAGCCTAATTTGGAGTCCTGTTTTGTAGAGTCACCTGACCTGCCAGGGCTCAGGACTGAGGGTCTATTAGAAAAGACCTTTATGGATGGCTGAACAAGAACCCTCCAATCACTATGCTCCCTCCAGCTGGACCCGGCTTCCCGCTGCGGTGAAATTCCCTCGGTACTGTCAACTTTAATGTTGTAGGCTATTATAGCATGCAAGTCCTAGGAGTAGAGTGATGGAAGAAATCCCGTGTTTCTGTGTGTGGGTGTCGTTGTGACACTATATAATATATACAGTATATACACATTAATTATGTATATTGATTTTGTGGGGTGTATATGAGTATACAGTCCTTCCATGAGCCTGAGATAACGTGGTTCTTGGGCTGTTGGCAGTGTGCTCACTCAAAAGTCCTTCATCACACACTGCTTCCAAGGTGCTGCCCTGTAATATCACAGTCTTGTGCATTTGGCCACTGCAGCTCAGTGCCAACCCCAAGGGCACCTTGATGAAAGGTTGGACTGATATATTGGGCCCATATTGGCCTTTTATTAAATACACATCAATATAATGGCTGCACTGACTACAGCTGCATTAAAACAGTCTATAAAATCTGGCATGCTTATCCTGCACATTATATTCATGCATTTTATTCTTCGGTTTCATAAATCAGTTCTTTATTTGGAGCAATAATAATTTTATTAGTAGTACTCTTTAGTAGTAATGAATAAATAAATAAATAAACAAACACAAATACATAGAAATAAAAATAAATAAATAATGAATAAATAAATAAATAAAAAAATTGGTAGCAATCTTTCCCAGAGTTTATTTGCCATTGGTGGGGTAGGTCACCCTGCCTTAACTTTTAAAGAGTTTTAGTCATCAGTGATTTTCAGTGGAGAGTTTTAGGGTCACATGATGGTCTAAATGCTGTTCCAGAGGCTTTTCCACCCTGGAAATTGGCACAAAACTGCTGGCACCAAAAATTGGCTGTTAGCAGTCTCAAAAATATTGGTACCAGTCTTCAGAAACATATTTGTCGAACACTTCCTTGACGGTTCTCCAGCTCAGATTTACCAGTCAGTCTGTGGAGATTCAAACCAGTGACCCTCTTGTCTCACACCCACCTCGCGAACCTTCAAGGCTGTGAAGTGGAAACTTGAAAACGGAGCTACTTGAGCTTTTGTCGATTTATAAGCATCTACTATGTGCAATGAAAGCCTATACGGTAGCAGCATTGAGGCTAGAATTAAAGTTCAGGGTCCACTGAGTGCGTAAGGATTTAATACAGTAATAATTAATTAATTAATTAAATTATTTAACCTGTAGATTAAAAATTTAAATCGTATGGAAATTCAGGGGTTTTTAGCTGTCACGTAATTGTTACATATTGTCGATCCTCAAATTTTTTTTTGTCATTTTTTTTTCAATCCATTAAATCACAAATGAAAAGTCAGTAGTGGGATGCTAGTGTTTCAGCAGTAGACATTATAATGTAATTATGGATTAGACCTTAAAGATTCATGGCAAATATGAACAATACAGTAATGCCCATGAACCCCCAGCAGCCCCCATCAACCTCGACTTCAGATGCTGCAACAACTGTTACAAACCCACCCTCTGTGTGTGTGCAGCCGGCAGAGACGTGTCTGTCATTTGATATCTGGCTCATGCTAAGCATTGGAACAGCTGCAGGGCACAGGAAACAGAAAAAAAGGGAAGACAGTAGCTGCATGAGTTGTTCCTGACAGTTCCCCCCGTTGTGATAGTATTAGTCCCTTTAGAATTGAACTTTTTCCCTCTTTTCCTGCAGCCAAAAACTCTTTGGCCTTACCAGATGTAAGCCAGCCTGGTTTGTTGTTCATGCGCTCCCAGGGAAAATATGTGAACAGATAAAAAATGCAATGGTGTTTAGTGTTATGGTGTTTTCATAAAGCATAAATGCTGAAAGATTTGTGATATTTTTTTGGAAATTGTTATCTTAGTGGGTTTTTTCTTTCCAGGAAGAGCGGTAGTAATTGTGATGCAGTGGAAGTGTGATGAACAATCAAAATGCAAGCTTCCCATTATTAATTAAATTTGTGAGCTGATTTTACAAATAAAATGAAAATCACAGCATCCTTGAATTAAAAAAAAAAGAGGACTCAACAATCCTGAAATGTCCAGTAACTGACCATTTCCACTCCATCTTAAGTGCTTTAGCAGCTCTGAGCTACTGTGTTCCTTGCCAGAAAGACAGACGGTTGTCCCGGCAACTTAAGTCCTGCCGCCATGGCAGCTGTAACCATGGTGAGGAGAATCACAGTGCCAGGGTGGACAGGTGTTGCTGGGGTCTTCAAGAGCACTTTAGGTCTCTGAGCCTTGGCTCCGATGTCATTGCACATGTGGAGCAGTGCTAACACGCTGCACACACACAAACCTGCACTCAATATGTCGCTCCTCTATACTGCAAGAGTTATCCTAACAAGACCTGAGACTGCTGAGTTACACTAATGTCCCGTGTCATGCTCATGTAGAGTTAGACAAGCACATGGCTCTCCTGCCAACTCTCGATGGGAGGTTAGTGCCACATGGCTACATGCCCTTTGTCAGATGGACATGCTGTAGGTATGAGAAATGACTCATATTCGGTGAAACATGGAAATCTGCCGTACAGTCAAGTGATGGGACATGGGACAAAAAGTCAAACAAGCCCTCATTATGTTTTATCCAAGCAGAACATAGAGGGCACCTTTGAAATTGGTCTTAGAAAATTGTAGGGCAAAATATAATGTGTGGTAGTGGAAAGCGATAGTTGAGAGTGTGTCCATTTACTAGCAAGAGCGTGTGCAGACCATGAAGGAAAGATAGGTCTATTACTGAGTCAGTGTGGCGAGGCGCAAAATGTCTATTTCAGGGCTTGCTTTAAGTAGGGTGAGTCACCAGGCTTTTGGAGCACTAGAGGCTGCATATGTGTGTGTGTGTGTGGTTCTGTGGATATGCATGTGTCTGTGTTTGTGTGTAATGCCACAGGATTTCTCACACGGGCACAGACACACACATGCACACACACACACGTGCCTGCCCCGGAGGGTGCAGGTCTGTGACGGGTTAGGCGGTTTGGGCTTGGGCCATCCTCTCTGTCTTTCTCTCAGCTCCTAGCAGTGAGCTGGCCCGGGGACGGGGACAGGCAGCGACTTCAATCTGTTTGGTAAATACTGGGAAAAAGTAAGGCCCACCCATAGCCATGGCAAAAAATAGCCCAGGCCAGACCCGCGAGGGCAAAGATAGCTCCTCTAGTAGTCGTGCTAAGCAGACGGCGTGAAGCGGACACACCTTTACAATAGAATAATGGGGAGAGAAATGAGGTATTGTGATCAAATTGAAGATGCGAGAGCATTCAAAAGGATAGACAGACGATGAGAGCGGGAGCGGGAGAGACAGGGAGTGAAAGAGAAAACAAATGAGAGATGGAAACAGCCTCCTGCTGCCAGTGAAATGTCAATGGAACCCTGTGGATGCATTGATTAACCTCTCCACTCCCTAATCTGCCTCCACCCCCTCCACCTTTCACTGAAGGCAGACAGACAGACCGGCAGAAAAATGGATAGACACAGGCCGGCTTTGCATAAACATGCCGTCGCTCTACAGGCAAAGCATTTAAGCAAATAAAAGGCTGCCTTTCTTGAAGGAAAATGCATCCGCCGTGTGTAATAATCAGGGATTTTTTGTGGATGCATGCACATCTGATAGATATCCTTGCAATTGAAATGAGCTATTTTCCACATTCTGAAACATCAGCAATGACGCAAGGCACTCTCTCTCTCTTTCTTTTTCCAATTAAAGATGGTTTCTTTTACAATGCAAAAATGCAAAACAGTGGAGCTTTTGCATGCATGGGTGTTCTCTGTAACAGGTGCAAGGCAAAGACACTGAAACATAAAACATGAAGAAAATTCCCACACGTGTTCAGTTGTGCAGGATTCCTCCTCCTGAATTATGCAAATATTCCAAATGAGGCGAGTTTAAAGCTTAACATTTTCCATGTCCCCCCCTCCCTTTTTCCTCTCCCCCCCTCCTTTGTTTCCATGGCAGTCTGCTCCCAATTCTCCAAAGGTGTGTACGCCATCATCGGGCTGTATGACAGGAAGACGGTCAACATGCTCATGTCCTTCTGCGGAGCGCTGCACGTCTGCTTCGTCACGCCATCGTTCCCCATTGAGACAGCCAACCAGTTTGTCATCCAGCTGAGGCCTGAGCTCCAGGATGCTCTGGTGGGAGTGATCGACCACTATGGATGGACCAAGTTCGTCTACATGTACAGCTCTGACTCAGGTAGGCACCAAATAGGTCAGCCTGTTACCTTAGATATTTTGTTTTCATGCACTTACTGTAGGGGGATGTTTGCTTTATCATTCATTTACCAATAAATGTTAGCTTTATAAAATGTTAATGAGAGGTGGTCATAAGAAATTTATAATTATACCAATTAGAATATTAGAGGCCTCACTTGGCATAGATATTGTATATTGATAATATATCTGATCTGCTGTGACAATGGTGTTGATTATAACTCAAAAACATGGAAGGAACATCAGCAACAAGCTTTAAAGTATGCTACTGTCTTTACATGGAACATAACATTATTGATCAATGTCTTAGTGCTTAATCTATTTATTTGGATGGCTACTTGGGATTTCAAATATGTCAAATAATCTTTATTTCAACGCCATTTCTCATCCTTTCAAAGGATTTTCCTGTGTGACAGACTTTTACATTGTCCTTGTATGTCAATGTATTCTTTTTTTGCTGCCTTCTTAGCCAAGTCTCTCTGGTAAAAGTGATTTGAATCTGAATGAGACTACCGGGTTAAAAATAGGTTAAAAACCTCTATTTATATAGGATTGGTATTTATTGTAAACAGATGCAGTTCTTAGTGTAATAAGATCCTTATGTACCTTTAAATACCAACCATGTTCAGGTATTACCATGGTAATTCTCTAATGTGCATGAAGAGAGCAATTCTGTCACAGCAACAGTCAGAGGCGGTACCAGTTGTTATACCAACTACTGTTAGTCAATCTCATATTGCCATGGCGACAGCAATGGGGTCAAATGTAGCCATTGTATAGCAATGAGCAGCCATCAGAGAATTTATTCTAGTCCACCGTTTTTGTCCGGGCCGAGGACACAGAAAGAAATATTGACCCGGCGCTGGACAGCTGATAAATCACACAATGGGAAAAAGAAAGATAAAGCCATTCAGAGAGCAGTCCTGCGCGGCCGAGGAACCGCTGTTGAGCGAGAGGGTTCCTTTGTCGGTTTGGCAAAAAAAAAAAAAAAGAAAACGGCAGCATACAATTAATGCATCTCTGACAAAGCCGCACACAGAAAGAAAATAACACACCTGTCAACTCTAGGTGTGCTGAGCATCCTCCCCCTCTCCTCCTCCTGCCCCCTCCCACTCATCCCCAGCCAATCAACTATACACTTCCCATAATGCCATGCCATCTCTCCCAGCTGTTGTGTGTGTGTTGAAGCATAACCATGAGGGGTGCATTGCGTGTGTGTGTGTGTGTATGTGCGCACACCCCGGTGCACGTCTGCTTTTGCTTGTGCTACAAATACGTGCACGCCGTGTGTGCGCTTATTCTCTCCTTTGCCCTTGCTGGCAGATGTGTGTGGCTTTGTGCAGTTTTATCCGCCTGTGTTCTTTGACTTGTGTGAGAGGAGGAAGCGGGCTTAAGTCAGCTTTAAAAGACAAATGTCATCCTCTGTTGCCTGTCACTCTGCAGGAGCACACCATGGAGCTGTGAAAGTGGAGATTTCACAGTGGGCTCCGGCCCTACTGATGTATGATGGCCGTAGCGCCGCACATGCCCCGTTGATGGTTTTGTCTTCTATGATCCCTTCATCAGCCAGTCAGAAACTGTAGGGTTGTGTGTGTGTGTGCGTGCGTGGTCTGTGTATGTGTGCAGGGTCATTTACCCCCTTGTGATTGAGTGGTGGGATGGAGCCTGTTGGAATCCATATCAGCAGTCCTCTGTTGCCTGGATACTACTCTCCAGTTACGCTTCCTACTGGGTTATTTTAAGCCTTTAAGAAAAATTGTATTGGTTGTGAGGGATTTGTGTGTGTGTGTTTGTGTGTGTATGTGGTTGTGTGCATAGGTGTATATGTCTGTTTGTTTGTGTGTGTGTGTGTGCGTGTGTCTGCATGTCCTTGTTCCAAGTGCTTCATCAAAATATCATACTTTTCTTCAAGTATGCCCAGGTGTTATTGCCTTTTAAAGAAAAAAAGAAAAGAAAAAAATATATACATTCTTCGTCCAATTCAAATGGTACTTTTAACTTCCTTCTTTCAAACATCTGAGTCTATTACCTGGAGTGAGAAAGGACATAGTGAGATACCGTATGCAAGTGAATGTTATCATTTCGCTGCTATCTCAAGAACTTTAATAACGCTTTTTTCAGATAACATCTGTCTTGCTGTGCCGCTGCGCCGGAGCCGTTAGCATAAAGTGCCTCTCATTTTATTTTCAAAAGCTCGAGAAGGTGAAAACAAATTTGATAGCCCATTAAACCTATCATAAACAATATTCAGGAAATGGTTTCTCAAAGTGGTATTTTCTCTATTCTCAATTGCCTGGTGCCCAGGTCTCCACGTATCGCCTCTGGCCGAAGGAGTGCTTATGACAGTCATTCCATTATGATATTCTCTTCTCCAGGATGCCTTTCAGAGGACCATTTTTACCTTGGCTGGGACTACGTGCCTCCCTGTCAGTGCAGCTCTGATTGATAGGGGTACGTCAGTCTGCTAGCTACATTTGAAAAGGCGATGAAATATTCACTGTGCGGTGCAAAATATCCATTTTATTTATTTCATTTTTTTTTTTTTTGCAAGAAACACTGTGAGAAAAAATCTGGAGGTGGAGGGATGAAAGCAGGACGGAAGGAAGGAAAGAAGGCTTGTCTGCAATACATTGATGCAGAGAATTCTTAACACCCAGTACAACTGTTAATGTGATTCAAGCACTAATTATAACCTATCTTGACTACTGCCCAGCTGCACAGTGAAGTGCGGCAAAAAAATATCTGAAAAGAATGAAATGAATACAAAAGAACCTGCCACATTTTTGCCTTAAACTGCAGCAAGCAGACTAATAGAGGTTGTTTGCATATTACCTTGCCTTAGCGGATGGTGGAGGATAAACTTTTTCATCATATTCCCCAAGAACATCTGAGGGTCACAATTACCAGCCGTTTCTGTAAGCAACCAAACTCAGGTTTATTTTGCCTGTGTGAAAAATAGACTTTTTAGAAGACACAGAGCATCGCCATTAAATGAACAATTATAAATGGTTATAAAGCAAAATGGAGCTCGCTTCCATCACATCTACGCGGCAAAACAAACAAACAACAACAAACTTCAAAAAGTGACTTCGGTGCCATCTTGGTGCTTGATTGCTGGGTCATCATATGTGGCGTGGAGCTGTCCGTGGTGCTGAAACATCCCACAGGCACAAGGTCTAGCCATCCAAAGGTAGTTGTCCAGTCTCCCCAGGACCCACTGGCCTTACTCACAGCCATGATTGGCTGCCCACTGTGTTCCTATGCCTATCATCAGTTTCACAGCTTCTATTAAATCTGCCAGTGCCAAGGACTACAATTATTCACTCATGAGCAACTCTGAATGGGAAGAGGCACTATAAAACGTGCCATAGGTTGCCAAGTTCCTTTCGGGTAATGCATATCAGCATATATTTTTCATGCTAAGTATTTTTCCCTGTAAAGCATTTTCACTGAACAATCCTGTGTTCTGTGCAGTTTTAATTTATTTACGTCAACTCTGGCCATATATTGAAAATGAAATGCCATCCATCTCTTTATTTCTTTAATGACCTGGTGTCAAAGACAGATAGGCGCCATGAATTGCCTGGAGAGAGGCTGTATATTGTAATAGGGCCATCATCTGTCAGAGGCTGAGATTGTGTTTCTGACTGCCTTGGCAGATTCTGTGTTGTTATTGTGGAAAACACATTTTCCCATTCTTTAATGATGGGTTTTTTTGGCCCTTCATATTTATCATATGTAATAAAAAAAACTCCAGACTTTTCAGATTTCTTCGGCTAAGTCTTTATGTGAATATACATTCTTCACCATTCAGTAGTTACACATAATAAATGACTCTATGAAAATGTGAACAGTCACATTTCAATATGGAAAACAGGTCGTGTCTGTGTCCACAGTGTCTTTGCCAGTGTTTGCCAGCTCGTCGGCATAAAATGAAATACTGCTACGCCATGTGTTAGTTTACATTTCTAATTTGTGTAATTGAGATAATTCAGTCGGGTAATGGCTGCCAGTCTGCTGCGGGTAAAAGATTTCTTTTATTTTTCACTCCACTGCCAGCAGCAAAGGAGTAGAACAGCGGGTCAGACTATAAATCAAGACCTGAGATCAATGTGTTCTCTAATCGCCTTTTATTTCCTGTCTTAGCACACGCTCATAGCCCATTGGCTGCTTTCCTCATGATGGTCCAGTACATTAGCAGCCTATTGTTGACAGTGTTATGGAGTGCTACTGTCTGTAATTGGTGCTTGGAGGATGTAAAGCTGGTTGTGATTGTGCCGTCTGCTATCTGCGCACAGGCTGATTATTTGTTAGTGTGAGAGTGGTGATTATTTAGCCCAGCGCTGTAAGATCAGGAAAAACACACCTGTACGTGTCAGTGTGGTTAATGGACTGTCCCACTCGTTACACTTTGTTTATCACTGAAGCTCCAGGGGAGATTCTGATGGATTTGCTTATCAAGAGCCGGTTGGGTTTTTGCGAGGCTTCTGTTTTGGTTGTGAGCCGTATTCATTTATCTTTTTGCACATAACTACACACACTATAAGATTAACAAGCACATAACTGTTTATGTCGCATGCCGCCTAATAAACTACAGACACTCAGGGATTGCTCTCAGTTCGTGAATATCAACGAGTCATTTATAACTTCATTTGTCTTGAGCTTCTTTTTGGAGCTTGGAGCTGTAAAAACTCACACAGTTGTCTCCTCGAGTTTCTCCTCTCCAGATCCATCACTTTAGTCCCTAATCCTCCCAGGGATCTAAGAGTTTGACCTGACTCCCAGTCTCTCTTCCCCCCCCCAGGCCTGTCAGTGCTGCAGAAAGTCCTGGACACGGCGGCGGAGAGGAATTGGCTGG